>CALNHX010005760.1:0-101186 GCA_940337035.1 Agriotes lineatus
AAACGGCATACATTTTACTTAACGAAGAAAAATGCGTGTCGTCTTTCTCAATATTTTTAGACAATAGTTGGCTATCGATTCTTAAAGATGAGATCAAGTAGGTACAGATATCAACAAACGTCAATGTCAGAAAATTCATTGGAGGTTGGTCGTTTTTCCTTCCAGTGAAAAAAAGATAAGTTCTTGTTAGTTTTAATTGTTATTCGTTGATAACGAGGGCAGATTGTCCCTCGAAACGTTCGTTGTTAATATTTTTATTTAATATTTTAATTTGCAGAGTGGCGAAATACCCATATAAAAATATGAATTATGAATTCACGCCACAAAGAAGTTTCAGAGATTATCTTAAACTAAATATTAATAAAATTCACAGGAATAGTTTATTTATGATTATTAAAACATGGTATACACATTGGTTGTTCACATTGCTCACAAATAGTGTTCACCTTTTTAGCATTTTTTCGGGCATAGGCTGAATTGGGCTGCCTTGTCATATTTTTATAACACACACTACATCTATTTCTGGTCACCCTCTTTTGACCCTCCACTTCTTTTACGGTCGGTCTGATAAAGGTCACTGATCTGACGTTAACTTTAATTCACTGTTAAAATAAACAAAACCCCATCAAAACGTTGGCTATTATGACATTTTATTCATTAGTAAACAAAATTTTTATACGCTTTTGTTTATTTTAACACAGCGAATTAAAGTTAACGTCAGATTAGTGACCTTTATAAGACTGGCTGTAAATGTGTGAATTTGCCTTTGGAATTGGGGCTCTCGAGAGGTTGATGGTCGAGCAGCTAATGGCATATCCAAATAATTAGTAGATTCTACCATCTTTTTCTTATTTACCTTGTTAAATAAATATAAGGCGTTTACAACTGTCGTAGCAGTTATTATATGAAAAAGTAATCGTTTATACCATTTTACGGTACGGCGACAGTATGGAGCGTATGTTGCCATCCGATCTGATAAGTCGATAAATGTCTTCCCTTTGTTGTAGTCTAACACCATAGCTGGTTTGGTACATTCTTTTCCTGTTTCAAAAAAGTTATAACTGAATTATGTTTGGTACTAAGCATTAGCACATCGCGTTTATCTTTCCACTTTAGTACTACTGTTTTATCTTCAGTCTGCCGTGCAACTACGTCTCCTTTCTTCAATTTTGTTTTTGTCACTTCTGGAGGATTGCCTTTTTAATTTACTCTTAAAGTTCCAACGAGATGGGTCTTCTTCTCAATCATTTTATCTGCTAACGAGACACTTGTATACCAATTGTCCGTAAAGAGAGTTCTTCCTGAATTCAAGAGTCCATCCATCAACTCAGTTACAACTTTTTCCGAAACTGCTATATTTTCTGTCCTCTCTTTGCCTGTAAAGACTTTAAATGCCCAAGTATAACCTCCCGTTACACAAAGTTTAAAAACTTTAATGCCGTGTCTATGGCGTTTGTTAGGTATATATTGCCGAAAATATATTCTTCCACGAAACGGCACGTTACTTTCATCAATACAAACGATATCTTCTGGAACATATGCTTCTTGAAATTTGGACTGGATCATATTTTGGGCGTCGGATATTTTATAAAGACGATCATCCAGATCTCTTGGTCTTTCGTTATTACAAGTATGAAACATGCTCAATATATTTTCGAATCTATTTCGGTTCATTATAGTAGGAATTTTATTTTGATATATACGGCTCTTCGACCAATAATCCCTTAGTTGTGGTACTTGAAGTAGGCCCATCCAAATAATAATTCCTAAGAATTTACGCATTTCCGATGGATCGGTATCAACCCATTTTGCAATTCTTGCTTTACATGTCTGATTGCCGGAGTTTGCGGCGGCAATAATATTTTGTGCAGCAAATCTGCTAGTTTCTGTAACAAACACATTTATTATATCTTCATTATAAAATAGTTCAAAAACTCGACAGGATCTTTGTAGCAGCTATGTCTGGATTTACTCGTGCATTTGTCGGAAACTCGTCGAAGGTTAGACGGTCTCCATTAACAGGCTCCCATTTTCGACTATTTATTAGGTTTGCTAGAGGGACAAAGTCATCAGGATCTTCATCCGAGCTATTTTCTCTATCGTTAGTGTCAGATTCTGAATCAGAACTGCTCTCTACTGGCTGAAAGTCTCGATCATTGTTTGAATCATCCGAAAATCCGCTTATTACTTCCTCATCAGTTAAATTTTCAAGCTCCGCGGCAAGTTCAGCATCTGTTAAACCTCTTCTAGCCATTTTAAATTAGTTCTGAAAAAAAATTAAACTGTAAAACAAACAAAAGAAAGAAAATACAACATTAAAATTAAAAACGGCACAAATGGCAGTATGCCCGCTGGTGGAAACTTGGTCCCAAGATGTATATTATTACATTGTAGAACCAAGTGACCACCGGTGGATCATAAAAAAGCAAGTATAAACACCAAAGCAAGATTCTATTTATCAAAAATAATTACCAAAATAACATACCAGTTGCAAAAATGTCGATAAACTAAATAAAAATTTTGTCTTGGCAAGTCACTACCAGAAATGCCCACCGGTGAGCACGCGGCGCTCAACGTCTTTAGCCATGTATATCTCGTAAACCTTGATCAGAATTTAGAACAGCGTTTTCAAATACTCCGTGACAGTCATGAGAAATGGGTTCGGTATCGTATGGTTAAATCTAAAATTCTAAAAGTTCATTGTCCGTTATGGATATGACGGCACCATTTTCTATTACTCCACAAAAGTTGCAGCTGTTTCAAGTGGCTAATTTATTTGAAGAATTGCGTCTCCTCTACTACCATTTCCTAGACTCGTCGATGAAAACAAAATTATTGTCCTACTATTTTTTACGATAAATTAGTGTTAGGCTTAGTACTAATATTATCGAGTGACCTTTGTAATATGTTATTTGGGTTGCCTGCTCTACTCTATCTGTTCGGCGGCTCAAGTATAGTTATACATCACATAACATATTATTTAGTTAAAACCATGCGGTTTATGAGAAAACAAAATAAAATTCCATGTCCAAAAAGTTAGGTTATGTAGAGAAGCACCGCAACGATTATAATATAAATTTAATGATATTATAGTAAAGAAGATTTATAGCTATTAGCTATTCACATTTTCATTGTTTTATCACTTCTAACTTTTAACGTAACTCTAATAACATAGTTTCAACGTTTACAGAATTAATATTTCGACAGTGACTAAAATATCTCCTATGTGTGAAATCTGCACGTGGAAGATATTACTGGCTCCTTCATGGGGTGTTAGTGCCTCACCATTACCACCATTACAATTCCTCACAGATAATACCGTCTATGTGTATCTTTGCACATCGGAGATATTACTGGACAACAAAAATAAGCTATGCACATAGGCGATATTTATATTATTAGGTATCAGTGTATTATGAACGTATTATGCACAAAGGACGTATTGCGGAACAGCGCAGGGCGACATTCTTATTCCAGTGATGTCTAAAACGCAAAAACAGTAAAAGGTATAGGAGATATTGCTGAACCAACGACATGTTGTTCTAGAAAAGTGAGCAAATTGTAATACGGCCACTTTCTTTGCGCTGCTCCCCGATGGTGGGTAGTTGTGACGTCGTTTTCCATATTCGGGAGAAATGCAGTATTGTGGATTACTCATAAAACCTTGACAGCGTAAGTATCGTTGATGAAACTGTTCGCGCATGTGCATTTCCTACTCGCAGTTCATCTGTAACAGCGGTTCTAAAACATAACCGAGCTGTAATACATGAAACTAGTGATGGGCTTATTCGAATGAAAAATAACCGGTTATCCGGTTATTGAAATAACCTATGTAACTCGGTTTTCGTTCCAAGTATTCGAATGAAAAATAACCTGATCCTGATACGTACTACGTGCCATACCTCAGCGACCTGCGAGTGATCGAAATTCTGTAAATAATACGTCATTCATAACTCATAAGCATAAGCAAGGCTGATTGTATTGAAAACACCATTTGGGCGTCTCGCTCTACAGTTTTCTCCCTTGCTTCCTTGCCAGCTGAGGCTCGCGGTCGATCCGTCGCCATATGATATGAACATAAATCAATATTTTGCCGCCTTTAACCCGGCCGATCGATAAACGTATACGTTTTACCACCGTTTTTTATTGCGCTTAGCAAGCAGTCCCGCATATTTCTTTCTTTCTACACTTAATAAATACCTCTTAATTTCCAATACATAACACATAATGTACATGTTATGTTTTGGTTATTGATCGGAAGAATGTAGGAGTAATCGAGCTTATGCAGAATAGCGAGTCGTAAAACTCATACAAACACGACAATATATTATTAATTATTATTATATTATTATAAATCGCCAGCAATCGAAAACAATAAAGGTGTATCCAGATATATTTCATTCATATCCACAATTACTTATTGCACAAACTCCTTAGAAATCAAATAAAAATAATTTTTGCACTACTAGTCTCAGAACGCACCCTTATTTGCCTATTAGTACGGTGTAATTAGTCCAAAAAACGGCCTAACCTCAACATCCAAAGTAAAAGTTTCCCTCCAACTCCAAATTGTTCTATACATTCCACATATTGTTTGGTAAAAAGTTACACCATTTTAAGCGTCGGGTTTGAGGGGGGAGGGGGGAGAAGTTAGTAAATTAGTAGTTTTTATCAGTTTTTCTTAAATATTTCGAAAACTATGCGGTTTAGCGCAAAAAGTGTTATATACAAAAATAATCTACATTAAATTGCGAACAAAAATGGTCCCGTGTACAATCTTGCTAAAGTGAACGGTTCCAGAGTTACGGAGGTAGTACGGTGTAATTAGTCCAAAAAACGGCCTAACCTCAACATCCAAAGTAAAAGTTTCCCTCCAACTCCAAATTGTTCTATACATTCCACATATTGTTTGGTAAAAAGTTACACCATTTTAAGCGTCGGGTTTGAGGGGGGAGGGGGGAGAAGTTAGTAAATTAATAGTTTTTATCAGTTTTTCTTAAATACTTCGAAACTATGCGGTTTAGCGCGAAAAGTGTTATATACAAAAATAATCTACATTAAATTGCGAACAAAATGGTCCTGTGCATAATCTTGCTAAAGTGTGTGAAGTATGGCGGAGTGTGTGTTGAAACCTTGTAAGGACAAGGGTGGTGAACTAATTATAATAATGGTGAGGCACTAACACCCCATGAAGGAGCTTACTCTGACTAAAAAGGCGGCAATTTGCTTTAACAAAACACAATCCTGTGATTATCACATAGTTCGCACAGTATTCTAAAGACGAACAATAACAAAAATGACAGCAGAACAAAAAAAAATAGTTTCCTTAGTGATGTCATATTTTTTCCAAAAAATCTAAAAAATTTCTACATTTACATCCTCCGTAACTCTGGAACCGTTCACTTTAGCAAGATTATGCACAGGGCCATTTTTGTTTGCAATTTAATGTAAATTATTTTTGTATATAACACTTTTCGCGCTAAACAGCATAGTTTTCGAAATATTTATGAAAAACTGATAAAAACTACTAATTTACTAACTTCTCCCCCCTCCCCCCCCCCCAAACCCGACGCTTAAAATGGTGTAACTTTTTACCAAATAATATGTGGAATGTATAGAACAATTTGGAGTTGGAGGGAAACTTTTACTTTGGATGTTGAGGTTAGGCCGTTTTTTGGACTAATGACACCGTACTACCTCCGTAACTCTGGAACCGTTCACTTTAGCAAGATTATGCACAGGACCATTTTTGTTCGCAAGTTAATGTATATTATTTTCGTATATAACACTTTTCGCGCTAAACCGCATAGTTTTCGAAATATTTAAAAAAAACTGATAAAAACTACTAATTTACTAACTTCTCCCCCCTCATCCCCCCAAACCCGACGCTTAAAATGGTGTAACTTTTTACCAAACCATATGTGGACTGCATAGAACAATTTGGAGCTGGAGGGAAACTTTTACTTTGGATGTTGAGGTTTGGGTCTAATTGCAGCGTACTATATCTTTAGGTCGTGAAGTGGATTTTCTCCACCACGGGATAGAAAGTAAAATAAACAATTTTCATTCTGGTAACTAATAAATTGCTAAGTTACCAAATGTGATTATTTTAATTTTGACGTTTTAAAGGTTTTGTCAGGTTGACAGTTAAAATATTTTCGAAATTTGTTAGGAATTTAGGTATTAAGCCGTTTGGTAGTGCAAAAAATACTATATACACCACGGTAGCGAATCGTCGTATAACCTTCACGCTGCGCTCAGTATCTAATATGCGCTCAGGTTATAATACTGCGCTTCGCTACCTTGATGTATCTTTTATCTAATAGAGGTGTCTGTCTGGGACGCTGTTTTGTCTGGGACGCTGTTTCAGCAGCCAAACCGTAAGAGATAGAGAAAAAAGTTATGAAAGTTATATATTTGGAATGGTCATGTCAGGTCAGGAACCGAATTTCAGTCACGTGACACTTCCGGTTTTCGAGAAATCACGTGATTTCCGTCCGTCCGGGACGCTGGTCTGTCTGGGACGCTGTTTCAGCAGCCAAACCGTAAGAGATAGAGAAAAAAGTTATGAAAGTTATATGTTTGGAATGGTCATGTCAGGTCAGGAACCGAATTTCAGTCACGTGACACTTCCGGTTTTCCAGAAATCACGTGATTTCCGTCTGTCTGGGACGCTGTTTTGTCTGGGACGCTGTTTCAGCAGCCAAACCGTAAGAGATAGAGAAAAAAGTTATGAAAGTTATATGTTTGGAATGGTCATGTCAGGTCAGGAACCGAATTTCAGTCACGTGAAACTTCCGGTTTTCGAGAAATCACGTGATTTCCGTCTGTCTGGGACGCTGTTTCAGCAGCGAAACCGTAAGAGATAGAGAAAAAAGTGATTAAAGTTATATGTTTGGAATGGTCATGTCAGGTCAGGAAACGAATTTCAGTCACGTGACACTTCCGGTTTTCGAGAAATCACGTGATTTCCGTCTGTCCGGGACGCTGGTCTGTCTGGGACGCTGTTTCAGCAGCCAAACCGTAAGAGATAGAGAAAAAAGTTATGAAAGTTATATGTTTGGAATGGTCATGTCAGGTCAGGAACCGAATTTCAGTCACGTGACACTTCCGGTTTTCCAGAAATCACGTGATTTCCGTCTGTCTGGGACGCTGTTTTGTCTGGGACGCTGTTTCAGCAGCCAAACCGTAAGAGATAGAGAAAAAAGTTATGAAAGTTATATGTTTGGAATGGTCATGTCAGGTCAGGAACCGAATTTCAGTCACGTGAAACTTCCGGTTTTCGAGAAATCACGTGATTTCCGTCCGTCCGGGACGCTGGTCCGTCCGGGAATTAACCATTAACTGAGTTCCTTTGCTATCTGCAAGTTACGATGCCGATGCAGATGACGCTGAACCGCGTAACCGGCAAACCGGCGAAATCCAAACGAATCGAGAGCCAACCTGTATTCGAATGATTATTCAAATAATCATTCGGTTATTAATATCATTCGAATGCACATAATTCGGTTATGAAAATTTTCCGGTTATGCCCATCACTACATGAAACCCACTGCTGATCTACACACGCACGCACACACACAGGTATTATACTGTGACGGACCTGCTTGGTAACCCAATTGGGCCGGATATTAACACTTATTGTTCATTTACTTACTTTTTCTTCTGTTAGATGGCAGAATCTATGAGATTTTTGATACACTCCATTGAATGCGCTAAAAATCGTTTCAAAGACAACCGCCACTGGTAATGGTACATAAGACATGTGGCTAAAGATATTGTTACAGTTAATACAAAATATGAAGTGTGTCAAAACAGCCCTTCACATTAAAGGTAATGTATGAAGTACCGCTGTTAATGTAGTATGCAAGTGTATTACTATTCCGTCACAGTAAATCAGTAAATGCATATAAAACTTGAAGTGTGTTTTAGCATTCTGTCGAAGTGTATGCAGAATCTGCAATCCTTTACCAAATTCAAAAAGAAACTATTTTCTTATTATTTTAAACAAAAATAATTCTCCTAATTGTCCCTTTTGCATCATCTGTACACCATATAATAAAATAAACTAAAACATTAATTTACAACCTCATTCGTCTGTCAGTCAAATAGCCAGGCCATATCATATCATATCATATCATGCTGTTGTGATTGGATTTCGAGTTTATTGCACGCTGATATTTATTTAGACAAATTTCTAAGACAATCATGTGCTCTTATACACTCGGTGGTTACTTCTTGCAGACAAATATGGATTTTCAGAAGAAATAAATCCACCGCGGTGTAGCAATAGTAAATCCATAGCTTTCTTTACATCGGGTGTTAGTTAACCGTTCGACCACGTCTACCTCTATTTGCACTATAGTTAGTCTGGACGCTAACTGCATTTTAAGTTCGGAAAAAGCATTTTGAAATTCTTGAGTACAGCTTTGAGACCAGGTTGGTCGGGAAGAGTATTGCATAACAGTCATTCTTGATGCTTCACCTGAGCTTCGTTTATTGAACAGTACAATTTTAGACAGTGTCAAAGATGCTAGATTACTCCAGTTTTTGAATGTACAAGAATTGGTCAACAACTCCTTAGCTGCTCTTACTTGTAGATTTATAAACTCATTTAACTTGACCAAATCATCAGTTGAATCACATATTTGAGAAACCCCACATGTCCAAAAAATGATAGTTTTAAGAAAAATTAAAAACATTTCCAGAATTAATGCATTGAAAATGAAGTTTGCTAATTTTCAAGTCTGGCATAAAATTTGCAAAATCTGAAAAATTTACAAGGGATAGAAATTAAAAAAGTTTTAAAATTGTTTACATCTCGATGGGTGCACCGAAAACCATAGTTTTAAAATATTAAGTAAATTGATAAAAAATTTAAAAAGTTTAAAATTGTTAATGGAGATAATTATATCAAATTAATATGAGAAAAGCTTGATTTTTATATAGTATAAATAAAAATCATATTATAATATTTAATTTAATGAATATACGTTTCGCTAATAGTATTAGCTTCTTCAGTATTCTAGTTACATTATAATGATATGAAAGTTGCCATGCTGACATAAGAAAAATCAAATTTAGATAAGCGAACACACAATATTAACGTCCACTTGCGTACTTACTTGTATTATGGAACTCAGAAAAACATTATATTACGACAAAATTATAGTTACAATTCTTTAAAAAGACGATACAGGGAAAATAATCATCCCCACAATTTAAAATTTACGAAACGAAACAAATTACATTCTGCAGGCAAGCACGTACATATGAGAATGCAAGAATGTTCCTTATTTGTTATCAGCGATCACTGCTAAGTTTTAAATAGGTGGCAAAATTTAGATTTCAAAATTGAATTTTTCCTTTATTCATTAATCATCAATTGACTAAGTGTTTTTCGAGACAAAGGGGCCCAAATATTTTTTTAGTGACTTACTACAGTTTTCCTTGAAAAATAGACAAACTAAATGAGATAGGTACAACATAATAAGCAAAAATTGTCGGTTTATTTTAAGTAATAATACGGTTTAACTTACAAGTGGGTATGAGTAATAACGTAAGCACAATAAGAACAAAAAATCTTTTTTTAAACATATTCGTTAAAAATATTATCGTCAAACACTTCATCTGAATCTTCACTGGTTTTTGAGGTTTTGCATTTCGGGCTTTTATAAAATGGGTGATACACCTCGGGAATTTTGTTTTTTTCGCAGAGCCACACTTATTTTCATCAACAGGAAGTTCAGCATTGTAAAGTCTTTTTAAGTTCAATGATGGTAAATCACTGCTATTGCCAGTTTTCAGTGGTCTTCCCCTTTTTTTCTCCAATTCAAAAAAAATATCTTTAAAATTTTACTATCTGCATCGTAATCGTATTTAAAAAAGATCGTCTTGGGCTCTAAATATTTTATTCTCCTTAGCATAGAATGTCGGCTTAGACCGCGTAGTATTTGTATATGAACACCCAGCATTTTCTGGCTTAATGTGCCTTGCACCTTGTGAAGTCGAGCAAAAACCCGCGCGGTGGCCATGCACTTTGGTGGCTCGTGTTGTTTGAGTATCCTGAGAACGAGGATACTTAGGCAGATTTGGCCGTTTTGCTGTTTGTGCATCCATATTCACTAACGTTTCGCAAGACCTTGCAGCTTGCATCATCAGAGTGAAAGTCACACTCTGAGTGAACGTCAATAAACTGCTGGTAATTTCACATGGACCTCTTTTTAATATTTTTTCATGCTACACATAACAAAAACCTTGATTATTTCCTACATCATAACTACATCATAAACCGTAAAATTGTAGGTTGAATATTTGCTTTTATAGTAGAAGTCACTGACATTGGACTGTGGGGTAGCCAGTACTTTTTGCAAATCAAAACATGCCACACACACATTTTGTCATCGGTGGCAGTAATTTTATCAACATCTTTTAATCCCTTGCGAGTGTTTTATTTTTTATGTGGATGTCGTATTCATTCTGTAATTCAAATTTTTTGGTGGAGGCTATAAACTGAACAAAAGTCGCACTGGTCTTTTTTTGGCTTGAAGAAGCTTATATTAAATTCTGTATTAAATACATCGCGGTATTGTCTAACCGTTGCTTTTTCACCTATTTGAGATTCTACGCAGTATTCATTATAGAGACTGTACATTTTTTGGATGCTTAGACCTTCTTCTAAATACACTTTTTCGAGTCCTTGCGTACGTAGTGTGAAGGAACCACTGGAAACTGTTTAATATGATTTCGTGCGCTATCTTTAATACCTTCGTTAATCCTTTGTGGCCTATTGTTATGTTTTCCACGTTGTTCCGCAATTATTGTACTTGAACCTCTTATTTCTGAGAGGGCGGTAGTCGCCCATGTTTCTGACACACCAAGAGTATTTAAAAACATGATCTTACATACCTTTTGTTCCTCTTCTTTGTGTATTTTAAACATGCATATCCTTGAGTTTAGTCTTCTTGACAGTGACCCTGCGCCACCAGTAATCTGCTTCTTTTTAATTTCTTTGACGTATCTGGCTATAAAATCCCATTGTCTTGTATGGTCTGCCAGTGCCCAAAATTCTTTAAAAATTAATTGCCTTGTTTCTTCGTCAATTCTTTTTCGACACTGCCTGCTACACTTTTATTTGCATGCTGCACCCATTTTTCTTTCTTGGGTTATTTTCCCTTTTCTATTCTTATGCTCTATACCTTGGTTTCATAATGATTTTGATTTCGTATCTATCCAATCTGCAATATTTCTGGCCCTTTTTCTTACCTTGGTTTTGGTAACACTCTTCCTTTTTCTTTTAATAATTGTGGTAGTATTAGCCTCGGTTTTTTCGTTAGGTTTACTGGAAGTGGTTCGTTCATAACCGGAACTGGAACTATCTGACTGTCCATTGGGCTCAAAGTTTCGATCAGAATCAGAGTTATCGTTGAATGGATCTTCATCGCTTTCTTCAGGAAGATTGAGATTACTGCTTGTCTGAAATGTATGATTTGAATTTTGGGGTTGGGCTTCCTTAGGAATCAGGTTTGGTTTCGAAACAGGTTCAGGTTCAATTTTAGCATTATCGTTAAGTGAAGTATTTAAATTGGTAGGATACAGTGTAGACATACCTTCCACTTCAAGAACCCGTTTTTCAACTGAACGTTCCAATACTAAAAAACAATATAATAAACACACAAATATTACCAAAATTGTAATGCCTGAGGTACCGGGAATCTTGTTTTGAATCTCGTTTTCTTTACATAAGACTATATCGGAAGTCTCGGGTTGCTTGGACATGGAAGTTTTTCCTAAAATAAAATACGCATAAACTAACTGCTTGAAATTTTTGTTAAGTATAAAACAAACCTTCGTTTTCCTCAAATACTTTTAACGCACTTTCTAGTAGTAATTTAGGCCTTTTACTCATTTTTGAAACGATTTTTCTGCCCTCACCTGCCTGGGGTTGCTCGGACATGGAAGTTTTTCCTAAAATAAAATACGCATAAACGAACTACTTGAAATGTTTGTTAATTATAAAACAAACCTTCCTTTTCCTCAAAGAATTTTCGCACTTTCTAGTATTAATTTACTCCTTTTATCAATTTTTGAAAATATTTTTCTGCAAAAACTTAGGTTAGAACACGTCGTTCAAAACAAACAAAACCGTAGCAACTCAAGTTACAATGGCACTATCCGCATATTCGTCCCGCGAAAACTATCGTAATTCGAAATACTGTGGTTTTCGTTGGATGAGTTGGTCGTGTCAGAGTTACTGCATATCTTAGGTGTTTTGTTGGTTGAATAACGTAGGGGTATGGTGAATTACGACTTTGTTCGCTGGAAGATAAAATAATAATACAAAATTTAACATGCGTATCTCGAAATGGACAAAAAGTGAGTTACTACAGTTTTCGTTGCACCCATCGATCTGTATTATTATTGTTTATTATACGCCACGCGAAACGTTACTGCGAAGTTCTACTGCATAGCAGATCATTGATAAAGAGTACCTACCTACTACAGTTTTGAACCTCATCGGCATCTTATACACTTTAATATTAATTTGCAATTAGATAAAGATGTTGAATTCGATATTACATTCATTTTTTTATGTAACTTTAGGAGATGTATTGCTTATACGAATCATTCTTATTATTACATTTATTAGCTGCTTTAAAGGAGTACTGAGGATTACAAGCCATCCGATCGGCGGCTTCACATATTATTTTTCATGGTTTATTTTGTTTACTTATGAAACGTGCTTTAATAGGAAATATAAGAACTGGAACAAATATGCTTTTATTAGGAGGAATGGGACAGTGTGAAAACGAGATTAGATGTAAATAGACCTTTGAGTTGTTTAGTCGAATAAAAAAAATTGCACATTTTCCTTATTTAAAAATTGGGAAAATAAGATAATCTCTCCCCCCCCCCTCACAACCGCATCACGAACTCTTACAAAGTAAAGGGTGTCCAAATTTGAGGTTAAATTTTAATTCGTTAATAAAACGCGTAAATAATTTGAAAATATAAGATATTTTAATGAGAACTTAAAGTATGTACGTAACGATTAAGCATATTAAAGATATAAGATAAATGCCCTCCTCGGTTCGTCTGACATGAAAGCAATCTTTTTTCAAATTTTAACGACATTTAAACATAAATGAGGGTCTATCTCACTAATTACTCGTTTAATTTTGGCCTTTAGGTCTGCAATTGTCTGTAGGCTATTGGCATAGACTTTGATTGTCACATAACCCCAGAGGAAAAAATCCAAAGGCGTGAATTTGCAAGATCTTGACGGCCAATTGATGTCACCATATATAGAGATAAGTCTACCTCTGAACTTTTATTGCAGTAAAGTTATTGTTTCGCGCGCTGTGTGACATGTGGCCCTACTTGTTGAAACCCCACATCACGAAAGTGCCGCGAAATTCAAAATGCAACCTGACATTTGGACAACCTCTACAATCGACCATTAGAAAGCCTCCAAACAGCGAATTTTAAACTAATATTGATTTTAATAGTATTTTGATAATTATAACGTTTTCCCCATTTTGCAACCCCCAAATCCACCTGGGCCGCGAAATTTCCACATCCCGAATTCTCTTAAAGAGTACAATCGACCCGTAAAAAGTCTCCAAACAGGGAATTTCACACAAATATTAATTTTACAATTTTTCTGGTAATTACTACGGGTTCCCCATTTTGCAACCCCTAAATCCACATGGGTTGCAAAACCCACATCCTGAATTCTCTTAAAAAATACAGTTGACCAGTAGAAAGTCTCCAAACAGCGAATTTCACAAAAATATTGAATTTAAAGTTTATCTG
Organism: Agriotes lineatus; assembly: GCA_940337035.1. NCBI lineage: Eukaryota > Metazoa > Arthropoda > Insecta > Coleoptera > Elateridae > Agriotes > Agriotes lineatus. The sequence goes on from CALNHX010005760.1 coordinate 13,816, forward strand.
ATAATTATAACGTTTTCCTCATTTTTGCAACCCCCAAACTCAACCTGGGCTGCAAAATTCCGACATCCCGAATTCTTTTAAAAAATACAATCTAATCGTAAAAAGTCTCCAAACAGCGAATTTCACATAAATATGAATTTTACAATTTTTCTGATAATTATAACGGTTTCCCCATTTTGCAAACCCTTCTCCATGTTTGGCATTTCTAGAAGTTTGTTTTCCTCGTTTGTCTCCAGGAGATTTTCCCAGAGAAAGTAGATTAGACAAACGCCGGACACGTTCAACAGTTATGGCATATATACTAATAACTGCGGCTTTGCATACTGCTAACTTGACGATGTTGAAAGTATGTTACTTAGGTTTAGCACCGTCTGGATTTACTCGTGGACGTTTTCTTGTTACTGAATTACATTCTATCCAAGCCTGGAGATACACATCTGGTAAATTTTTTGTGTTAAAATCATAAAACTTTTTGAACATTTCAGCACGATCACCTTCAGGTATTTTTGAAAAACTCTCTAACCTACACCTAAAAATATATCAACAAATTAATTATTTTGTAAAATTGAGGTTAAAAATTCAGTTAAGAGTAAGTTAAGAATCAGTTAAGGGTGAAGCACAGCGTCTTTTACCTACCTACACTTACTGAATTATTACTTTACTTTGCCCTGGGTTCGCTAGCTGATTCAGTCGGTATGCTTATGAGACTTTTTTATATTCCCAGAGTGGCTAAAGGAAAGCTAATGTTATTTGAGGTCAGCAAATATTGTTTAAGGCCAGCTCGTGGACACCTGAAATGTTGTATTCACCAATACAAATATGAATGACCATAAGAAGCTAAACAGTTTACAATGAAGACATATAATCTGCAAACCAATACACACACAAGAAAATACATATAAGTACATGCAAAATACAGCGCTAACACGTTACATATATGAAAATGGTTCAAACAGATGCGCAAGAGTTCATTAATTGGCGCAAAGTTAAATAGCGTGCACTAGTAAACTGATTGCGACGCTGTCCCTTCTTGAATAGCCTCGTAATCGGATACCGGTCTTTGAGAATAGTGCAGGAACGTCGTGATGACGTAACAGCGACGTTCGATCAGCAGGTGATTCCCCACGCTTCAACCACACGAGTAATGGCGCCAGCTGGTGCAATAACCTGGATTTTGAGTGTTATAGCTGTATACTAAGGCCGGTGCTTTTCCTATGATGTCGCAACGATAGCTGTCTTCTGACAAGGCTGCAACTGCGGCAGGATTTGGCTGCTTTTGGGTGCTGGCGTCTCTTTCAGAGGCACGATGAGCCGACGGCGAATAATGCTGGCTACCACACAATCTATGGTGCGCTGTTTACTGTTTAGGGCTGTTATTAGCCCGCTTCGTGTTCCTGACAATTAGCGAGTTCGATCAGCGAACTCGCGACGACCCGCACTTGTTAACAATCTGGGTGCGAATCTCTTGATCCGCGCTATTCAACCACTTGGGCGCGAATGCCCTTCTTGCAGGTCTCCGGCGTTGATTCCCATACTGAGCGGTTATTCCCGCGCTAAAACTGCATTGTTGGCGCATTGTTTCATGCATACATTAAATATCACTATATAGTACTAAACTACGTGCATAAATACAAGAGCACTTACTGTCAGGCTTGATTGCTGATTAACATGTAATAAAAGCATATAAAAGAAACAATTACAGGTGGCACGAATTGACCCGTTTCAAGGGTAATAATTCTGTTGAGTTAATTTTTCGTTGATTTAAAGATCTAATGCGCTTAATATTACTTTTACACGCCATTCTAAATCCATTAGAATTGAAAACGAATTTAATGTTTCCACTCCTTGGATATCTTCCTTTCTTAGAAGAATGCCTTTTTGGATAGCAATACACTTTTTAAGGCTATACCTAAGCTTTAGTGCTAATGACATAATTGAAAACAGAGGTCTGCTCTTACTAGTGTAGTTGAGCTTGCAGATTGTTTTTATTGCAGTTACTATGTTATCGAAAAATATAGGTTTTAACCATCTTGATAGTGAATTCTTTTTTGGATCCATTCTTCGAAGTTCCATAAGGAGTCTGCCAAGTTGTCTCATGGATTGTCGAATCAGTTCATTTTGGGTGTTATGATACTTTTCAAACTGCATTACAGCAAGTTGCATGATAAGATTATCTTGTCGACAGATCATTGATATACTGTCATTATTTAATGAAACCAGAATACCTTTATTAAAATCAATTGATGATGGTATATCTGAATAGGTGAAAGTTAATAAAGCTGTTCTTTCCAATATAATTGGCCTTCTGATCTTTGGAGATTTAAGCATAAATCCCAAGCAGTCCGGGCATTGTCCATAGTCCTTAAACGTATACCCAACTTTTTCTTCTACAGTAGGCATTTTTATTAAAATAAGTTTACCATGCTTCAGTTTCAGCACGTCACAATTATGGTAGAAGTCATCTACTTTTGTCAAACGTATAAATCCTTTTCTTCGTTCATCGATATTTTTGGGTGTTGCTAATACTTTTGCCACTTCCAATACGTTGGCGTGCTTGTTTTGCAAGTGCTTACATACATCTTTGTCTGGCTTATGACAAAAATAACACCTGTAAATTTTATCCCTTATCCTTCTGCCTTCTGAATTTTTTGAAGCTTCTCGTATAATTATGGAAGGCTCGTTAGTTTCATTGTCAGGTTGTTCTACATGATCAACTTCTATTTAGTTTTCCGTGTTTCTTCTGTTTTGTTTCAAAGGAAATGTAACCTCTGTTTTGTTATTGTCAGCGTTTATTTTTTCACCCCAAACTTCAGAATCATTTAAATCAGAGGGAAAATATTCACTTCCAGTAGTATTACTAATTACACTTCCAACATCATTAGGTAAATTATTATTAATGTTTTCAATTACATCGTTATTGGGTACACAATTGTCAATAACATCGATAACTGCATTGTTAACTGTAGTATAGCAGTGGTTTTCTGGTAGGTTTGCTTCTGAAATGTTATAAAACTCAGTTAGATTTTTAAATTTGGCTATAAAAGTTAGCTATACTTAGTAAAAAACATTCTGACGTTTTAAGGATCATATTAGGCTTAAAACTTAGTAGATAACGCGTTATGTGATAATTCTTAAAACATTCCAACTATAGCTACTTGCCAATATGTCGATTTTGCTTGAGAATCTTTATTGAATGATTTTATCAATTGCCTCTTCATTTTGACATTTCGGGGATCTTTATATACTCTATCTAACATTGTCTGTGGCTTAATGGGCTTAATTATTTTCTTTTCTTCAGAATGGTGCTTTCGTTGGTGCTGCTCTGGCAGCAGCTTACTCAGAACAAACAGATCATAATACCTGCAGCAAACAGAGTATATAATATGTTCATTTACGTGCTGCGCATAGAGTTTCTTCTTCGAGTATACGAGGGGAGACTGATATGTTGTTTACGTAACTAAGAAATAAAAATCGTACCTAGGTAATTATTTTCTTATTTTTAAATATAGTCTCCGGCAACAGAAATGCACTTTTTATATTTTCCAAAAATTGACGTTAAGCCGTTAAAAAATAGTCTTTAGTTTTCTCTTCGAAATGATCAGTTACTGCTGCCTTCATCTCCTCATCACTGGAAACCCTCTTAGGTATTTTTTCAAATTTCTGAACAGAAAATAATCCCACGGGACTAGGTCAGGGCTATAAGGTGGGTGCTCCAGTTCTTCAAAAGTTATTTCCTCGCACAGCTTGCTTGGAAATGTGAGCCGTATGGACAGGTGCATTGTCGGCCAGAAGCAAGATGCCTCTACTCACTTGACCCCTTCGTTTCTCCTTAATTAGAGCCCGTAGTTGATTGAGCAAGTTAGCATAGTAGAGAGCATTCATAGTTGTATTTTTTGGCAAATAGTCAAATTAGCAATATACGTACCATCAACATCCCGAAATTAGTGGCCATCAGTTTGCCTGCTGACGGGCACACTTTGAACTTTCTTGGGGGATTTTCATGCTTGAATTTCCATTGTAGCGATTCTTGTTTACACTCGGGATCCCACTGTTTAATCCATGTTTCATCACAGGTCACTATCCTAGAAATAATTTCTTCCTCCTTGTCCTTGGTCATATTTAAAAATGCCTCACAACATTCTACACGCCGTTGTTTGTCAAAAGTTGTCTCCATTCTGCGAATCCACCTAGCGCTGACCTTTATCATTCCCAAATGTACATGAATTATTTCATTTACCCGTTCTATACTGATTTTCACATCTCTTGCAATTTCCCACTGTTTAATTTTTTGGTCGTTTAGAATTAATTCCTTCACCTTAGCGACAGTTTTCTCCGTGACTGCTGAAACAGGACGTCCAACACGCGGATCTTATTCCAGGCTCTCACCACCATGTTGAAATTGTTTTGACCAAAGTTTTATAATAAATTCTGATGGACACGAATTACTGTATACATTTAACATAGTCGAATTTGGGATGCGGAAGTTCGTTTCCCACATTTCGTTCCCGGGATATTTCGTCTCCCCACATCTCGTACCCGGAAACTTCGTTCCCGACCGAGCTCAATTTGTCCCCTAGATTACAGGGTGTTGAAAAACGAGTGCAGTGAACATATAAAATGACAACTGACGTTTATAATATACGTCATTTGTTGGAATATTAGGCACAGGCAGATTCTTCATGCAGATGGCTTCATAAGATGCATATTTACTTGCTTTCTGCTTTGCTAATCTTTTCCTCACATAAAACATTTTAACTTTTCTCAAATGTACCTCGTTAAGTACGGTTAAATTCCGTATATCCTTTTCATTTGCTTTGCACTCTTCTGGTTTTTTCTTTTTGATGGCATAACACCTTAGCATGGAATTCGTCGCAGTTCGGGCAGGTGTCCGTTCTCGGATACCCAAATGAAATATTATATTGGGTATTAAAAATATTTCTGTAACATTCGCACGACACGGGATTTTCTGGATTTATATCAGTGTACATCTTGTGCAATTTTTTAATCGAAAGTTTATCAGGTAAATATAAACGTTTGAAATCATGCAAGCTATAGTGTGATTTCCTACCTTTTAGAGACTGAATATGGGAAAGAATCCTTTCTATTGTTTGGTCTGACAGTTTGTGTTTCCTATTTTTGTGTTTACCCCTGTTGTCTATTGGAGGATTTCCTGTTGTAGTGAGTGAATGTTGGATAGTCCTTATGATCTGAGAAGTTATCCCAAAAATTTAAAGATATGCTTTTCTGCATATAGGAATCTCAACTGCACCTGTTTCACTTACTAATCTAACTTTCTAAGAAAATGCATTATTGTGCAAGTTACTGTCTGCTTCGTTTCTTCGTGGTCTTCTACGTTTTATCTGATGAATTAAGCCAGCTAAATAAGCACTTTGTTTGTTTTTCGATCCCAGCAAATTAAAATCTTTCAACATATATATCTTTCTGCATATACTTCGAGAACATCCGGTATAGCCTACATCGTCTTTAAATTTTTTGTGGATCTCCTTTACCGTCGGAACCCTTCTTTCTATCACATGGAAATTGTTGATTATTCTTCGGAGAACTTCCTGATCCATCGCATCTATATCCGTCTGGGGCTTGACAACGGACCTTTTCTTGTTTGGAGTGGAAAAAGTTGATGCTTCGCCTTGATCGATAATTTCTTTTTCCTTTTTAATTTTCTTTAAAGACGTCTCACTAACACCGGTGGCTGCAGCAACACGTTCTCGAACTTTATTTAAAGGAATTGTCAGTTCGCCCAATCTTGCCTCACCTTCCAGAAATTTGAAGACATTCGCAATTATCTCACGCGATTGGCCGTGAAGAACACGTTTATTGAGTTTTGACTTAAACTCCAGTACGCAATTATAACTTAACGTAACAGTCACACAAATAATTAACAAAAACAACAGAGACAATAACAACAAATAATTAACAAAAACAACAGAGACAATAACAACAATAAGGAGAACAAAGTAACAGAGACAATAACAAATATAACAAGAGCAAAATAACAGAGACAGTAACAATAACAACGAGAACAAAGCAACGGAGACAATAAGAAAAACAAATCAACAGACGTAATAACGAAAATAACAAGAACAAAGCAACAAACGATAAATATCAAAAGCGCCGACTTTTTGCAAGAGTGTACCGATGTTCACTCGAACACAATATTGTCAGAACTGAATTCTCCCCGCCAACTCGGCTTGAGACTACTGCGCAACCAATTCTCAGAGCTTCAGCTGGTTGTCACGACCTGTACATAGGATGTTAGTAGTGCTGACGCCATTAAACTAGAATATTACCTAAATTTATATTAGTCAAATAACGATATTTCTTAAATATATACACTTAAAATACTAAACTAAACTAGTCTCACACTCCTTGTCCTCGCTCAAATTAGCTTGCTTTGTTATTATTTCACATATTTTATAATGACCCCATGGCAACGTCGATACGCCGTCAGGCATAATAAATCTCTTGTCGTCCTTGTTACTAAGAGCAATTTTGTTTTGATGTGTAGTATAAACTTTGTGCTAGAAGGAGCTAATTCTATTTTGATTGCAAGAAACTGCTATTCCATCTCTAAGCACGGAATAGTAATTTTCAAAGGTTAATTTTTCTCGCACATGTTTTACAATTCCCTTCACCTTTTTAATCTTACCTTGTTATTAACTTTTAAACTGTACATTTTATACTTTAATCCAACAAAATGTGTTATTATTTCGCCTTTTAGTTCGTCTTTCATTAGGCCAATTTTCTTTTTATTGGGTAAGGGAACACCGTAAATATTGTGAGGATGGTAGTCACTCGTATCGTATCGATGAATATCGGCTATCATAGTTTTGTAAAAATCGTCAGTATGTATTTCGTACAAAAATGAATCAGTGTCGGTGTAAAGCATATTATTATTAACAAATTTTTGCATTATATAGTTTATGAAGTGACAATCATAATTACTAAAATTATGGAATACCACAGGAATCACCGGAAAAATGCGATAGTTTAAATTGCAGCTTTGGTGGCTAAAACCCCTGAAGCGACCGCTGATATGACAGTGATCCCTACAAACTTGTTCGTTTAATTGAAAGGGCTTATCGCAAATAAGACAAGTCATGTTTGGACTCATTGCTGTAACAGTGGTAAGATCCATGGTAACTTCTTTAAAAAAAGAAGTCTCCATAATTATCTACAACCGATGTTAGCTCATTACCAACCATCCAGCGCAATCTTTACCCCTGTACTGCTTAAAATATGATAAATTATCATCATAGGTGCTGTGAAAGTAGTACCCCGTACTAAACGCCTTATGCTTTTGATATTTTACTGTTTTGCAAGCATTTGGCAGCAATTTCGATGGTAGATCGTTGTCGCCAATTACTTTTAAAAGACATTCAATATCTGCGAATATGGAAAAAGGTAAATTAATACCTACGGTTTCTAATGTTTTTAAACGAAAGCCATTTATTCTTTTCTGACGGCAATATGATTTTAGACTCATTCAATTGATTGCAATCCTGCATGTGCTCTGATAATTTAGCCTCTTTATAGAAATATTGTAAGCATCGATCGCAAATGTACAATCGAGCCTTATGTTTATTAATCTGCGAAACCGCTAAACGAGAAAGACTCTTGATCCAAGAAAAATGCCTTCGCTTTGCCTCAACTAATCTTTCTGAAAAATTTAGATCGTCGCAGCCATCATCATCATCATCATCATGAAAATTAAAATCGACATTAGTAAAAGCATTTTCTAATTTTTCATCACCTTCTTCCGCATCATAGTTTTCCTCTAACATTAGTAAGTTAACGTGACTATCTAATTTATTTTTGGTTAAATACTTCGGTAGCGTGATAAATTTACCTTTTTTCAATTTCAGAATGTAAACGTTAATTGATATTTTGTTTATTTGCTCAAATTTCGGAATTTGATTCAGCGACATTGGTAATTTAAAACCATTTGTACTCAAAACTGTGATATAGTGGGGGTAGGCACTTAAGCGGGATGGATTGCCTTTAGGCTTACATATAGCACTAGCTACAGCAACGAAAAAACAATCTAGATTATTGCTCGGCAAATTTAGAACAGCTTTCTTATATTTGATTTGCTCCGGCAAATCAATATGAGGAGCTGCTGCTGCATTAAACAACCGTTCACATGAGTTTATGTTTACATATAAGGACACTATTTCGGTCAGACGCCACCCAGAACCTGTAGTTTCAAACTCGCTAATTTGATTTAGAATTGTGTCTACAATATTTTTCTGAAACCATTGTTCCACTACCGTAAAAGCATTTTCGATTATAAAATTTCTTGTATTGAAATATTTATAGTCAGTAATGGGATCGTCGTCGCCTTCAAACGTTTTACTAAATTCGCCACCAAAACAAATTAATTTAGAATTGCGTACCGTATTTTGTCTGCTGAACAAATTGGTTATGCGAATTTTCAATAATTTGTAACAATCTTCAAGAAATGCAACCATTTTGGTATGCTTTAGATTGACAATGATAGCACTCGAATATTGCGCGAAAGAAGTCTATTGAAACAAATTTTGATTTTTTTTATCATGCATAATTCGTTCTCAATTTTCCTCTTAGACCCCACTGTATCACAATTTTGCAAACCTCGCCGAAGTAATGTTGCAGTTGTTTTACAATAATTGATCCACATTTTAATATTAGCATCGCCAGCGTTGTCGCCCCCACCGTCGTATGTTGATTGTAAAGCCAAATATGTCCTTTTCAAAATTTTGACGACGTTTTTGTTCAATTCTCCGAGAGAATCTGCGGTTTCCATTTTATTTGAGTTTAAAATTTTTAGTGTATCAAATGCACGTTTCGGAACTTTTCTAAATATTTATTGACATAAAATTTTTATTGATTCATTATACTTCAAATGAGCACGTTTGAACTCTCAGCAATTTTAATGCTTCAAATGAGCGTTCGAGCTCTTTCCTTATGTTTTTGTTAACTTTCACGTATAACTTTTTAATAGATTTTAAGTAGTTATATATTTCCAAATTTACTTGCTCCTTCGACAAACTAGACTGATTTTTTACAAATTGATCGACATACTTAACTATCACATCAGATAGAAAAACGCTACACTCTGAGTGACAATATTCTAGTCGTTGTGTACGCTCATACATGGCCGGATATCCGCATAGATACCAATGCTCACAACCATCACATATTTCTTCATATTTAGTATGGTCAAGACGATATCCGTGTTCGGATATGTACATTTCGTAATTGTTAAAAACCAAAGCAAGCTACTAACGAGGACAAAAGAAGTGAGACTTACAGCAAGTGGTAATGGTTCCTGATGTTGTAGGATGACTCGTCAGGGTAAGGGAGAATTCTGGGGAAGATCGGTTTGGGTGTTGGTGGTTGTAATAATGGCGCCTGGTGTTATATGGCTGGTCATCAGAGTATGAGAAGAATTCTGCGAAAGATTAAACAATCCAGATTAGCATTTCAAGTATTAATTTAAAAATCAAACTTACCTAATTTTATTCCTGCTCCGCAAAGGAATATGATGGTGTATTATGCTGCTTTCCTACGTCTTCCACACCCAAGTAAATTAGCATAATTTTCTTCGTGTTCATTAATTCTATATCGTCCGCTGTTAGGGCATCGCAAAGACGTTTAGGCAAAAATACTATCCCAGCCTCTAACTCACAAAGGATGTACTTGTAACTGGCTTTCGGAGCAACCCCCGATTTTAAAGAAATTATTCAGTATTTTTGTCCGATTGTGAGATCTTCTTCTGGATTCAGCCTCGGCATCTTGACAATCGTGCCAATTTTATTTAGTTGCGAAATAAATGAAGCCATTTTACTCACTCAAAATAACTGCGTCAACTTGCCGTAATGCGTTTAAAGATGTGGATTCTGAGCTGGATCACTTTAAATTTAAATGAATTTCCATACCTATATATACTAATAGAAACACTCCCCGCTTCCGTTGCCAGTATCTAGTGGAAATATCCAGCTCATTTCTACCGGTTTTGCTAAAGTTTAACGACAGCAGAAAGATGTTATTAAAACATTTTTATAAAAAGTTCTGCTATTCAGGTACGATGTAACTACGTAAAATTTGCATATATGTTAATTTTACGCACGTCGCACACAGGCGAACTTTCATAAAATCGTGGGCATAATATAAAATCTTTTCTTGTATAGGAGAGATATACTTATTATTTCTGGCCATAATAGCAATTGCTGCTGCCATAGAGTGACTGAACACTGGTGAGCAGCACGATACTTTTTTTTCAGTTTTCTGGGGTTGACGTGATGTTCAGTAATTTTTATCAGTGTCCTAATGTCTCCACTTGCCGAATCAATGAGGTACGCATTGTTTTTCATTCCACTTGCTCCGCAGGATGGTGCCATCGTCTTCCGTCCAAACAAGATCTTTCTTTAATAAATTGTTCCTAATTCCATTTAAAAGATGTTGTGGATCGTATACTGGAATTATATCGATTTTGTATACTTGGAAAATCCTTTTTGTCGGTTGTCGCCCTTTTCGCAAATGCTGGGCATTTGTATCTTCAATTAATTTATTGATACATGCCTGGTTTGTGGACCCTTGGTCGCAGATTGTAGGAACAACTGTGAGTACTGCTCTTATAACGGATTTTAAAATTCTAGCTAAATCGTTGGTCTTTGTGGAGATTTTGCAAAAATGTTACGCAATCGGTTGTTTTCATTTTTTCATAAGAAGCACGGTATTTCCACAAAGCTTTGTCCATTCCTGATACCGTTGCGGGAATTTTTCAGGATTGGGAAGTCGATGCCGTGTAGAAAATTTATCGTAGTAGTCTACTACATCACAGTTACGTTTACTAACCGCGATCAAAGATAGAATAATCTAGAAGTAATAAATAATTGTGTGTTAAATACTGACTGATAATAATACATGTTTGGTTAATGGACAAACAGTTTAGAATCATACTGGGGTGACTGCCCTGGTAATGCACACCAAAGAGTATATTTTATCTTTGAACAGGTCTAGGAAAGGCTCATATTTATCAATCTGAAAATAGTAAGGATTCAGAGATGAGCCAATTTTAAGCTAATAACGACTATATATGTCTGAAAATCTCATTTATAATAATAAAGTTGCAACATTTTGTTTTGTGAATTTTTGTCAAATGTGTTAGTAATGGACATACTTGGGTAGGTAATAGACAGGGTTGGCTTTAGTAATGGACATTATTAAAAAATATTTTATTTATTGACGTAGCATAGAAAAAATCATTGGTATTTTGACATTCCATCAACAGTGAACAACTACTACTGTTTTTTTAGTTGTGGCTCATCAATTATTTTCAGGATGTCTTCATTATAATAATAGAGAATATCATCCATTGAGGGCCATTACCAATCAAAGTCAGCTTTTTGCATTGACTTTATTTCTGCTCTCTCATCGTCCTTTTTTAACACTAATCTTGTGAACAGAAGTTTATTGTGAAAATTAGTAAAAAATTACGGTGGGTATAAGTATGTGAAATATGAAAATGAGTAGCTATGTATGTGCATTTGTGCATACATAAGCACTAAGCAAAGTGTTATCTACGAGCCAGTTAGGGCTACCCAAGTGTATTACTTACAAGTACGTAGATATGAAAAGGTTATATTAGTCATTTTTTTAGGGAATGGCTGGAAGGATAACCTTGCAGAGGGGCTCTTTCACAGAAGTAAGCTAAGCATTGAGGTAAGTTTAAATTTTTCATTTGTCTGGATAATATTCGCCTTGATATCGGACAATAACATGATTTCCAACTATCACATACATGTCCTCTGGTTCACTCAAGTCAAGATCTTTATCAGCATAGAGTAGATCTATCTCTGATTCTGAAGAACAGCTATCATTTTTCATCAGAATAGATGCAGACTTTTTTCTTCATTGACTTGGATATCGACGTTTTAAAATTTTGTTTTGGTTACTTTTCTTTTTACACTGTAATCTCTTCTTTAGACTCAGGCTGGCATTCCATTTTCCTCTTCGATTTTGGGGCAGACTTTTTTTTCAACTTGTTCATAATAGTCTCTATACTTCCTGCTGGAGACGACTGCTGGAAAAAATTGTAAGTTTCCTTTTTGGCGTTTTTTTCTGGCATTTTGGGGAATATCAAACACTTCTATCATTTTTTTAAACATGCATCTTGATTTTGACTTCCATTATTTTCTGCCAAGCAATGCCGCCAGTGCATCATCAGCGCATGGAGCGAAAAATTCTTCTTCCGGCAGTATTGGATCAGAAAATTCTACTTCCAAACTTTAATCTTGAATTTTATTATTGTGTGTCAATGGTTCGTCTCTTTGTGGTACAAAGATTTCCTCCTTTTTACCCAAACCTTGATCGCCACTTTGAATAGCCTCATTTTCTGGAAGGGGTAGCAATATATATACAAACGTGACAATTACTGGGACAGTGTCCATTACCGGGGCACTCACCCTATTAGAAAATAAAAATAATACCGTAAAACGGGGTGAATCAACACTTTTTGACCTTTCCACTTAAATATCTCATGTTCAGAAGTTTTCTAACAATTGGCAAATAGTGCAAAAGTCTTATCTACTATTCCACTTTACCTACCAGTAATTACAGATCTTCAAGTATATTACAAAATTTGTTTTTAATTTTTTTGTTCGTTGTGATTTGCCCTCCAGTCGGGGTCAATCACAACACGTACTTAAAACTCATCTAAGTTGCTATTTCTCAAACCGGAGGGCAATTTTTAACTGAAAATGCAAGTAAAAACTCTCCAAAAATATCAAAAATGTATTTATTTAGTACAAAACAAATGCAATTACAAAAATAAGAAATTGTTGAAGAAAATTTCGAACTGACACCGACAGAAGAAAAGGTGCATCCGCTACATCACCGAATCAGTTAGTTCAACATTAAATGAAAGAATCATAGCCAACTCTGTCCCAAAAGGGTCGTGAACGGATTATGTGACTGCAAAATGTTCCAAGCTACAATACCTTCATGTATCTTGGAACATGGCGTCGTGTAGCTCTGAACATAGTTGAATAAAGATATTACTGATGTCCAAGAATATATTTTATTAAAATATTAACATTTTTATTCTTTATCGCCAAGGAAAGTATAACAAATACAAACTGTATACATATTCATAAATTCTAGAACAGGCACAATTTTACTCCAATTTGTAAAATTCCGGAATCTCATAAAACCCCCGCTTTGAGACTTGCGTGGGACGTTTTAGAGAGCCAAGAACGTCTTCCCAAGGATAGGTAAGTCGGTTTTTTCCCCTAGTTTTAGGAAACAAAACTGTCAATTTCCAACCAGCAGGAGCCAATTTTTATTAACTCCCGGCGGAAGCCAATATTTTTACCTGCCGCATTTTTTCTGGAAGAGAATATACACCAATTTGCTAACATTTCCAATATTTTATTGTTTTTTCAACTACAACTAATTTTTATGTTATTAAATTTATTGTGAAGTTACAATTATTATCATTATGTATCGTAACAGAGGTATTTGAAAGAAATTCAGACCCAACTGTTGACTGCATGTCTTTTAATATATTATTAGTAGTTGTAGAAGCACACGCTCCAGCTTCATTGGTTGTCTGCTCCTCGAATTATACTACTCATTGCTCTTCTCTTATTTTCTATTGAATCATTGAAACATCCTTCTGCTACTGATGTGGATCTCCGCCCTCCGTGACGCTTCAAATTGACAATATCTGCTTCTGCAGCCTCTAACAGCGTTGCAGATGTCCTTCGTAAACAATGACCGGTATAGGCATCAACATGATCTTTTCCCAGAAACTTTGCTATAATAGTAGGCAATCTTGCTAATGTATTTTTGCCCGCAATTTGATCTGTACTTTTCCCGGCCTTGTTCACAATAAAAAAACAATTATCTGCTTTTGTTGGGCGCACAGCAGCATATATCCTATAGATTTCTACAACATTTAATCCATTGGTTGTTTTTCCATCAACTACAAAGGTACTCTGAATCCTAGTCTTAGAATCAGGAATTCTAACTATCAAAATGGAGCCATTGTCTTCGATATCGTCAACAGTTATTTTCGCTAATTCGTCACAGCGACATACACCGCTGATGTCCGTGATTAATGCAACCTGCAATAAACCAAATAGTTCGTAAAAAATACATTTTCTGTTATCATTAAAACAATTTTATTTGGCGCGTCTCATAAAAATGTATTGACATCTTCTCTCGTGAACGTTTCTGACTTTCTTGCTTTGTAGCAAACAGACTGACGCTTAAGAAAAGCTATTAGCTTTAGATACTTGGTATCAATGTCGTCTGTAACTGCCAATGTTGTTTTTAACATTGAGAATTTTGCCCATAACGATGGAGATTTGAATACTTTTGATTTAAACAAAATAAGCGAGCACTATGTGACTAACTGTCCAAATATTTCCAAGTTGTTAGCTTTCGAATGTTGTGTTCACACTTGCCATATTGTAGATAGTAAAGTGTAAGTACTAGATTTTAAATCATATATGTCTATTCCTGCCTAACGCATACAAAGCCCATACACTGTATTCTAGCTCTTTGGACTGTCTATGTTCACACTACCAATCTGTATATACATGGTGGTGCCCAACTTAAATGTACGCAGCTTTAAGCAAGTGAGTATGCAACACACATTACATTTCAATGGCGATTGTAATGTGTGTTACATACCCACCTGCCTAAAGGTGCCTACATTTAAGTTGGGTACCCTGTATAATGTAGGGTGCAAATGTCCTGATTCAGGAGGGATTCCCGAGTCACCCCAGGTGACCGTACTTAATGCAAGCGTAATGCAGCAAGTTTGATGTTCGTCTTTAATAGTAAATTTATAATTAATATTCAATATATTTCAAGAAAATTTTAATTGTTTTAAATATAAGATAGAATAGCTATACCGTCAACCTATATTAAGGCTTTGCGGAGACTCTTTCTCCAAACCCTGCGGCATTTTCATCTTCTAAAAGAGTTAGCCACCTTTGATATGCCTCTGCTTCAACATTTTCTGGTTGAACCAATTTGCCAGAAAAAGCAAATATTCCACATTTCTCAAAACCACTTTTTATTACGTCAAGATTAAGGTATTTCCAAATGGTGGCAATCATGGTTGAGAAAACTGATTTTGGAAATTTTCTACCACAATTTATTTTCTGCCATTTGACCAATTCACCAACCCACTTTATTTTTATAGGTGTGACTACACTCAGATCTAGCGTAAAACATGACTGGTGTGTTGTGGTAATTTTAATATTGTAATACATTCATCTCTTGCCTTTTGGATAAGTAAGTGGTAAATCAATATGAGAAGCATATATCAGAACAGCTGGCCAATTAAGGTTAATATTTCGCAGAAAATTTCGTGTGAAATAATTGGTGAAAGTTTCTATGTCCATCCAGTCATTCTTTGTAGCAGCATCCCAGGAATCCCATATATTTTTACTTCGGAACACTATTAATGACGATAGTTTTTTCCCAGCAGCATTCGCTGCCAATAAGACCGTAATGTTTTCTTTGTCAGGATAGCTAGTTGCTCCGTGACAAAGCATTCTTATTGGTCCAAGGGCTTTAACGCGGATGGGATCTATTGCGGAGAGCAATTCAATTTCTAACTTTCATTCCGTGAGCACTTTGAGGTTAAAATGTCTGATGTAACCAGCATTGTTTGT
Organism: Agriotes lineatus; assembly: GCA_940337035.1. Lineage (NCBI taxonomy): Eukaryota > Metazoa > Arthropoda > Insecta > Coleoptera > Elateridae > Agriotes > Agriotes lineatus. Next base: position 29,508 of record CALNHX010005760.1, read on the forward strand.
TGTCATTGCTATCATAAATCCGCAAGTCAAAGAATCGTCTTGCTTAAGGGCATTATCCAAAAAATCGAGTTAATGACACCGTGCGCGAGTTGTCGGTTTCGATGCGTTGACATTTTAATTATTTTAAAGCAACTTTTATGTTTACATCGTCATATTTCGGGATCTACTGCAGCTATGAAATCGTTTCTTAGAAAGATGCAGCTGTTCTTTTAGAAGACGATGGTGTATTTTCATGAATTTTAGTAAATATTTAATGTTGAATATTTTAATAAATAAAATGCAATGCAAATTGCATGTCTCCGGCGGCCGCATCGATGGCTTGCTAAACCGTCGCGTCCACACTATCGCCCTCAGCTACCTCTCGTTGTCTCTGATGCCCCAGCGCCCTACATAATAGAATAATAAGACGCGACATTGGAAACACGCAGGTAAACATATTAGTTTTATTCAGACCAATAAATACTTTATTAAAAATTTATATCGGTTAGTGTATACTAATCATGTTATGTGGGTTACCAAACACAAATAAGAGAAACGACTGTACTTGCACTAATTTATTAAACACACTTAATTAATTATGAACAATGACAAATACAGAATAAAATAATTAGGAACAGCTTTAAAATAGCGAGTATTGAGACGGGCAGAGCCTTTAGCTACGTATCTACAGCTTTCGAAGACGAATCAAACCCAAAGTAGCTGGGATCTGATATTTATATATGAACTACAAGGCATGACATAAGGTTGCGATTTTCTTTGTTTGAAGACTTGGTGATAAAGTTGCAATGGTTTTAGCCAAAATAATGCTATCATGCAGATAGAACAAAGAAATTACTCAAAAGTGATCTAACTACATATACAGATTGGAATTTCCAATAGCACATAAAAATGTTGCACCTGTTAGAAGTCTTTGTGATTTTGCTTGCATTAAACTGATTTAAATTACTTCAAAAACATCACCTAGCACCTCCGGGCGGAGAAGGATGAAGTAATTGAGTTACTCGTTTGTCGGCCAATTTTGTCGAATGGAAGTCGGTTTCTGGAGAAGTCGAGAAGTCCTTTTGGGTAGTTGAGGTAGCGTAAGAGCATGAGGTTGTTGTTCATGAAGAGTAGTAGATTCGTAGTCATCCTTATGTAATTGAGCCGTGGTAGGTAGTACGTCCATGGCAGGTGTTAAAAATGTTGATGTAGGTAACTGGAAGATACGTGATTCGATGTCCATCGTCGAAACCATTGAATACATATGAAAAATGGGTTACATTTGCAACAATAATAACAAAATCAGCATGTTGATAATAGTAGAATGAGTATAGCAAGGGCACTGTACATGCCTGGCAAGTAGTAATGCATCTAAATCAACTGTTGATTGTGCGAAGGCGATTTTCGGCACTTTGAATTTCACTGACATGAATCGGAATAGGATCAACATGTTTGAAATGTCTTATTTCAGTTTTCTCTTCGTCCACGTCTTCACAACAGTTTGTAAACATAGGTGTCTAGGGTATATAGACGGTATGATTGGAGGTTGTAGTTAATTCGGCTTGTAGTTGAAGAGAACCAACATTGGCAATGCAGGTTGAATCCAAAGTTACAAGAAAGATTTTTGGTATAAGTGCATTTGTTTGTTTGTCGTCACAAGTCACATCCATGTGAACTTCAGATGTGGAGATGATTAACCATTGGTTGAGTCCTAGGTAATCCCATAGTATAATTGGACCATTTAGTGACAGACGGTAACATGAATCTGGGATGGATTTCAATGTACATCGGCGGAATAGTTCTGCTTCACCTGGTTTATGCGTTAATGTAGTGTGATACTGTTGAGCTCGACAAAGATAGAAATCTTTAAATGCACGAGAACATGAGGTATCATTCTTCAAGACAAAGTGTCGGTCCCTATCTCGTGTTACATGAAGGAATATATGGATAGGTTGAATCATTTGATGTTCAAAAGGTTGAACTGGGTTAACAATAGGTAAGGGATGAGTTTGGTAAAATGAGTATTCAAATAAATCAATCAGATGGATATGAATGACAAATATTAGATTTGGGGCTTGGTAAAATACCCCCAAGGTTGATAATTCAAGTAGAACATGACCAAAATTTTGTTCTAGTGGAATTGGAAATTTTCGTTGCGGAGGTATATGCGAAATTAACTGTTTAGGACTGAGAATAGCTGGATAGTACATTTTGTTTGGCAAATAGGATACTATTTAATATAGCATCACGTTAGGTATCTAATGTTTCAGTAATAAATAGTAATTGAGCAATTGTATCAGTGACTGTGGTAGTTTTTTCAAGTATTACATGATTATTCAAAGTTTTTGAAGGAAGTTTGTCTAAATTGGAATTGAGTTTATTAGCGAAATTTTGTAAAGCATATCGTCGTGGCGACTGCAAAATGTTGTATGCCATTTAATTGTAACTTTACAGTACGGACAAAAAATTAATTATTTCTGAAAATATTAATAGTATTTCTAATAGGCTGGCTAAAATGTTATCATAATTTCACTGTATTAAGAATTATAGAACGAATGATAATCTTGTGGAATAAGCTTTTTAAGTTCCTCTAATTGTTCAAATTTTGAAGCTTCAATAGGGCAAGGCCCTGTGTAAAAATTAGGTTGTGCCAACAAGACATCTACTCGTTTTGGCCGCGTAGGCAAAGGCGTCCAGTGATCTTGAAAATCAATTTTGTAATTAATTACGCCTTCTGAAGTATACTGGCAGGCTACAACATCCTTAATACAAGGGTCACCAACTTTGTTTCCAGGTCGAATGCTTTTGTACTGGTTCAAATTTTAAAAAGTCGGTATGTCGGCAATAAACAGTTTCATAAGGTCTGGGATTCTGCCTGGCGGATTGTATTATAGATAAATAATCTGCTGGTACATGCACTTCTCTCCTCTACCAGTTTTTTCTCAATCGTCGCATGAACGGAATCAACTTCCATCTGCGTATGCCTCACCACTAAGTACTTATGTTCAATTAAAAGGTTATTTTTTATACTTGATTCGAGAAGGGCATTAGACAATTTTACATTTCTATTCTGATACCTACATCCGTCGCTCCAAACTGATGTTTGTTGGGTATTTTTGCCATCTATTTCTTTTTGAAAATAGTTTGTGGCTATCGATGCAAGCACGTCACTTTCGAGTCCTACATTTGCCTCGTGCCATACATAGCACATCACATCTTTACTACACAAATTATAATACGTGAGGTTGTGGACTTTCAACTTTGTTTTATAATAATTCGCAGTTGCGTTTAAGCGAGGACACAGAAGCACAGCCTGAAAATCAACTGCGTAAGCTTGTATGTCTGGAGAATTTGTAGATAACGATTTGTCTTTTTCTTTTTCTGATCTTTCTTCTGGATGTGTTTCGAAAGGTTTCTTCATCTATGTTATCATTTTTATACATGGTACAATCATTACACTGGTCTTTTTTAGGAGTGTAGATATCTAAATTCAAATTTTTTACCGCATTAAGGAAAGTTTTCCAAGATACTGGCAACGAATTCAAAAACTCTTCAACATTCTTTACAACTGAAGATCTTTCGCTACTTGATGTATTACCTGCTTCGGCTTCTACGGATTTTGATGGACCGCTACCAGATTTACCATCTAATACCCACGAACGGAAAGCTTTTTCGCTGATGCACAAGATGCTTAGAAACATTTTTTTACAAACATGTTTCTTTACTTTATCAGTATCATTTGTCCTGTGCTTTGGACCTGCGAGATAAACCTTTTTTGCTTCCCACGTTGATAGATTCCAGAAAGCTGAAAAATCGATTGGCGATCCTTCTCGCTGATTGTGGAACATTTAAAGTTTTGTTTTGGACCACCTTTTGAAGTGTGCTGTGTTAGACACCCGTCACATCTTGGACGAAGAGATTTCCTTCCTTTCAGTTTGTTGGTATTTCCCAAGCTCATTTTTCTTAAATCCGATGTAGTTAGTCAGCTTGACCTTCTTCCTTGTTAGGGTTTCAGTTTCCTGTGCTTCTGTTGCTAGCTCAACTGTTTCAATTTCCTCGGGTTCTGTTGCTTCTTCAAGTTCTGATGGCTCATACAACTCCCCTGATCCCGAACTGAAATCAGCATCGGATATGTCTTGGTCCCGACAATAGCATGAATATAAGAGTAACATATTTGGTTGAAGTATACAAAAAATTTATTTAAACAAATTATGATAAATAGAACTGAGGTTATCGATATCAGTTCTATAATTAATTGGATTGGGACTTTTTTATATTTCAATCATCTCGAAGCATAAACGTTTTTTTAGATTATTCTCTTTATGTAAGATTTTAGGTGTATTAAAATTGAATTTATGTAGCGATTCATTGGCGTGGTCAGTCAATGCAGTTTTTTTATTAGAAGGAGATAAATTAATTTTAATTGAGTATTTGTGTTGATTAATTTTGTTCTTTAATAGCTGTTTTGTTTGTCCTATGTAGATAGCGTTGGAAATATTAGTTAATTTGATAAACAAGTTTTGATTGCATATTATTTTCAGTCTTGTCTTTTAAATTCGGGAAAACTTTATACCTAACGTATTGTGGTTGTTAAATGTTGTTATGAGTTTGTATTTATTAAGTTCTTTTTCAATTTTATCAGAAAGTTGTAGGATATAGTTAATGGAAATATATTTTGTTAGGAATGTTTGAATTATTAAATTGTTTGCCCAAGCAATTTGGTTGTAGATCTATTGATTGATTAATTTTATTGCAATTATTAATTATATTGATTCGATTTTTAATTTGTTTTTTAATAAAATAAATTGCATATTCATTTATGATTAAGATATTTGTAATGATTTCTAAGTTTTTTTTTATGAAATTTTTTTGAAGATAGTTTGATTGCCCGGTCGACTAAATTGTTAATTACACTTTTTTGTATTTAGTAGCGGTATTAGAATTAAAATTTAAATATCTATTGGTTTTTATGTTTTTTTGAAACCAATTCGTTAATATATTTCCATTAGCTTGTCTGATTAACGTTAGGCCAAGAAAGTTTATGGAGGCGTTATTGTTTTCATTTTCTAGTGTAAATTTTAATCTTGGGTGTACATTGTTGAAAAGGTTAAAGAAATTTTGTTTATTAACTGAATCAGTAGCCATCATGATATCGTCTACATATCTTAAATAAAGCGAATAATCGTTGTTTTGATTTAGAATTTTGGTTTCTATTTCCTCCAATACAAGATTGGCGATAGTGGAGGAAATAGGGGAACCCATAGCACAACCAAAAGTTGCGGTGTGAATTGTATTATTGTAAGTAGAATAGGTAGTATGTAGAACGAAATCAACTGCTTGGATGAACTCATTAAGTGGAATGTTTGTGTACGTTTTAATTCGATACCAGTTGTTTTTAATAGTATGTGTGTTCTTTAAATTTCCAAGAATCTTTTATGCTAAATTTGTTAAGTGATGTAACATTGGTTAAGATTTTTGAAAGATATTTTGATAAGTTATAGGTAGGGCTCATATATTATGCAACAATAGGTCTTAAGGGTATATTATATTTATGCAATTTAGATAGCCCATATGTTTAAGGTGGAAGGCCATTATGAGAAATTAAATTTTTGTTTGTTATATCGCACCCTCAATGCAATAGTAACATAACTCTAAATTTGTCGTTTTGAGATAATGGAATTTTAATAATTGCCAATACCGTTAGATTGCTCTGACACAGTAGTTATTGCGTTATGAAAATATTTTATGACCCTATTAGACGCCAAAACTATATTGCTGTTGTGTTATAATGAGATATCAGAAAAACGTGTATTTCGAAATGTGCTATTAATAATTAACTAATTAATTTTTGAGTTGTGTTAGTATTGCATTTTGTATTTGTGATTCCTTGATAATTTTGAGTTATGTTCTATAAAAATGGAAGATAATCCAACACACATACAAAACTTTATTGTTTTATTCAGAAATAATCTTATAAAAAAAATACAATAGTAGATACCACTAAACAATCTTGTAGCAAAATTTTCATAAAAAGAATGATACTGCTTTTTGATTAAATTTTTGCTACACAAAAACACCAACCCTTCTTTCTTTTGTTTGGATATTGGAGGTGGTTCACTGTAAGCCAATTTCAACTTTAGTTGATTTCCAGGAAGTCTAGAACTTCTACGAGGTCTGACATCTATTTCTTCATAATCTTTTTAAGGATATTCACATTTATAATACATCGAAAAGGGAGTTTCTTTCTTAAAATGCAGTATCTTGATGTTGTTCCAATTCACTTTTTCTTTTTTAATATTTTTATTGTAATTAGTACCAATTTCTGATGAAAACTGTTTGAAATCTAGAATATCAGATATATCAATTTCCTTTACTACATACGGTTTACCATTCTTTTTTGCTAACTTAATAACCGGTACCCACTGCGCTGGCACGTAAATAGGGCCGCCTTTCAAAACTCTTTTCTTTTCTCTCTCTATGCATGAATGCATACTATCCCCTTCATTTTGTGTATGCCCTGCTGTAAGAAATTTGTGAGTTATGTTCACTATGTACAAATTAGTAACAGCAAGCATGTACATTGACGCAACAAATTTGTTTTTCTTTTGGCCTCCACAATTATCTGAGTAGAACACCACGTCTTCCTTCCCTTCACAGTAATTTTTCAAAAAATCCAATACACACCTACTAATCTCACTTGCACCTCTTCTAGTACAGCTTTCGTTCCACACGGAACAATAACCCTGTTTAGGAACTATATTAAAAATGCTGAAATTATACGTAGCTAGCTTGCTTTTGTAGTAGAACTGAGACACGTCACCACAGGGGCAAATTAACACAGCTTGTAGATCGTAAACGGCAACAATTTTGTCATTGTTAATAGTAGCTTTTTCAATATATTTTCTTTTTTCTTCTCTTGAGAATTCTTTATCTTCAATGTGTTTATGGTAAGCCCCACATAGAACTTGTTTTTCTTCATCACTGGAGTTTTTAAATGTTTCACATGTATTGCATCGGTCCTTTTTCGGCTTATGTCACCCTATATTATATTCAGTGTTAAAAATTTGATTATAGATACACTGTTTCGCAACAGGTTTTCCTTCTTCAGATTTTTCTTTGTATATATGGTATAACGTCGACAGGTTTAAATCTCCTTCAAAGTATTCTTTTTCAGTTTGGTTCTGAAGATAATGCGATTCCACTCTGGGAATGGAATCAATATGAGCTCTAACTCCTTGTTTCAAAGAAGGGTCTAACCTTTTTTTATTCTTGTTTTCCACGTTTTTCGGAATCAATTATATTTTTATCATCTCGTTTTTAACGCTGTACGAATCATAGTATCCCCTATGTCCAAGGTAGCCATAAAAATGTGTTGCAGACACGAATTTTTTGTTTGTTGCAATGCAAATAGTATGCTTGCTTAAAAGCTCTATTTGTAGTTTGTTTTGGATATCTATATTTTGGAGTAATTTCAGTTATATTACCGGAAACGTACTGCCGCTGTCTTGTAATGTCGCCAATTGCCCAAAAGGTTCTCAATATTTGTTCTCTTTCTTCAAGATTGAAAGCAGAGGAACATTTTGAGCGGCAATGTTCGTTACAAGCAGGTTTTAAAGATTTCGCAGGTACTAGTTTTTTTTAAAAGTGTCGTATAAGCTATACCAATATTTCTGTTGCGTTTTCTAATGTTCCGGCTCCATTGATCTACATTTCGTTTTCGTTTTCTTGACTTTTTTCTGATTTTTCCAAAATTTCTGTTTCATTGCCGGATAGCTCATCTGCTTCATACGAGCCCCTGTCCCATCTCAATTGGCCCATTGTAAAAAAATACGTAATTTTGTTAATTCACGAAAAAAAAAACAATGCTAATGCTACAATTCAATTATTTCAACAAAATATCAACCGTTAAAAACTTAAATCGTCATTACATTTCAAGATTTATAAAGTTAAATTTAATTTTAATATAAAAATAAAAATTATGAAATTTTTTACTTCTTTGTTTTTCACAAATTTTTATAGTATTTCTTTAAGAACCTTTGAATATGTGAAATAATCAAGTGGCTACGCGTTTGCTAAACAAAAGAGAGTTTGTTTTGTTTCGTACAATTAGTAAAAATGACTCGTGGAGAGGTTGTAATGAAAAAGTCCGCACAATTGTTATCAATTTATTTAAAAAGGGAAAATCAAACGCGGAAATTGGGAGTCTAGTTAGTTTATCAAAGTTTACTGTTAGAAATATTGTTCGAGTTTATAAAACAACCGGTACAATTGCTACAAAACCTCGGTATGTACCGAAATCCAAAATATCAGATGCTGATAGACGGGCTTTGAAGAGGATTATTAGTAAAAACAGGCGTTCGAACTACGGTGAATTATCTGCTCTCTGGAGCGATGCTGTAGGGCGAAGTATTTCAAGATCCACGTGCCATAGAGAAGCCCTTAAGTTAGGTTTTAAAACTTACAAGGTAATTTTATTCCAACTAATAAAAAAAAAGTTTTCTCTAATTTTATTAACCTTCTTTAGGCGAAAGAAAAGCCACTCCTAACATTAAAACAAAAGAAAAAACGACTAAAATGGGCTAAATGTCACATTAATTGGACTAGTGATGAATTGAATAGTGTTCATTGGAGTGATGAGTCCCGTTTTGAAGTTTGTGTTGGGGACAATCGAAGCAGAGTTATTCGTCAAAAAAATGAAGCGTACAATTCCGATTGTTTGAAAAAGAAAGTAAAAATTCCTGCTTCAGTTATGGTGTGGGGTTCATTGTCTGCTAAAGGTGTTGGAAAACTTCACTTCATTGATGGAATTGTAAACACCGATAAATATTTAGAGATTTTAAGAAAATCGTTGCTTCCAACAATGGCAGATGCATTGCAAAATAATAATAATTTTGTGTTCCAACAAGACGGAGCTGCTTGCCATATATCAAAAAAATCTTTAAAACGGCTTTCTGATCATAATATTCCACTTTTGGAGTGGGTAGCAAGTAGTCCCGACTTGTCACCAATAGAAACCCTTTGGCACATAATGAAAAACGATTACGAATACAGCCAGCTAGAAACGTAGTCGAATTAAAACACAAACTTCAAAATATTTGGGATACTTTCACTCCAGATGAGTGTCAAAGCTTAGTAAGTACGTTACCCAAAAGAATTCAAGCTGTAATTAAAAATAAAGGTGACGTCACACAGTGGTAAAGATTTTTGGATTTTGTATGTTTTCCTTGCTTTTGACAACTTAATGTAATTGAAAGTTAAATATTGCAATAAAACGTTTTACATTGTTTAAAATGGTGTTTTAATGATAATAAAAATAAACATTTAAATTAAATTCATCGTGAATTAGCATGATGTTATTAATAAAGAAAAATCTTGGTGGGCCAATTGAGATGGGACAGGGCTCGTACACCACACCATTATTGGCGGCAGAACCTTCTGATGTAACACTATTCTCTGATTCTAATTCGGAACCACTTTCAGGTGAAAAATCTTTGTCCTGGTCACTGTTTTCAAAACGTTCCTCTTCTTCTTCTACTTCACTTTCTTCATCTTCAGTATGGGATGTACGCCTGATAACATTTAGCATTTCGCCATGAGTGTTATAGAAAACTTCAGCAGTACTACTGGATGGAAAATTGTTAGCATCCTCGAATTGCTCGACTTGAATCAAAACCAAAAAATTATATAAATTTAAATAAAAGGTAATGATTTTAGTAATGATTTTAGCTGCTTACATCATAACTTGCTTCTACAACACTATTATCCAAAGTTTCCGGCTTTTTCTTTTTAGGTCCCGCCTAAAATGAGTAAAGTGATGTTATTTACATTAAATCGTTGTATTTTCTTATACATTATCTACATCAAATAAGGAAATTACGTACTGTTGGTCGCTCAACTAGATTCACGCCGTAGTTTATTAACAAACATTAGCATTTATGGTTAATATTTTACAATACATATAATTAGAAATCTTAAAATTGGTATATATAAAATCTTCGTCCCTTTTAATATTTATTATTACATACTCACATAATGTAGCGGGTGTTCATTTAAATTCGTAATCAGAGTCGCCTGTGTTATACGTTTGGCAGTACTGAAGTGTATTGTTGATGGCACTGTCAGTCTATGTCAAATTCGAGATCAGTAGGTTAGGTTTTGTTTGTTATTTGACACAGACTGGCGCAAATCTTAACCCGCAAATCTCGAATGTTTTCAGTACTGCCAAATGTAACACACGTATCATAGACGACTCTGATTGTGAATTTAAATGAACACCCGTTATATATGACGAAATCACAATGTTTTGTGCCAGTAGCTAACAGTTGACCCATAATTTGATAATAATATGCATGGTTCTTCTGTAATGTAATTTTCCATCTATAATTTCGACGTATAGCACAGTTTCAGAAGAAATGTTCTTATTTTTAGCAGAGTGATGGCATTTAATTTCAACTATGATTTCACCATCGATTACACATCTGGCGATGCAGCTAAATGTGGATAGCCTGGTACTACAAAAAGACCACACTCTTTAATTTTAATATTTTTAACTTTCTCGTGCACAGTTTTAGATTTTTCTTCATAAATAAGCCCATGACGAGCTGCTCTTGTGCTAAACGAACAGTAACGGATTAGCCAGAGACTTTTTATTTCGTCTTGCGGTAGTACAACATACATCTTTAAACGACGTTGAAGTTACTTTAAATGACCGTTCATAATGCCACATCTTGTTTTTACGTTGCCCCCTAGTTTTAATTTCAATATCTCTAATTTGTTCATCGTTTACCTTTAATAACCCCATAGACTCAAACAGTTGACTTTAAATATCTGTTTTACAATATTGGTGATCATTCTCGATTGCATAAGGAATTGTTGGCTCGTACAGCTGCAATATAGGCATAATGAAATCCCCAAAATTAATGCATAGATCCCTAAAATAATCTTGGTACGAGCTGTTGTTTAGGTTCTGCCCTGGGCGTGGATCAAAGTTTTTTGCTGTTGTAGATATTGGCAAATTGTTTGCTTTAATAGGCGATAGATTAAATTTGGTTCTCGGTTGATGGAAAGTCTGCAATTTTCCTGTGCAAGTTTCAGCAGTGTTTACATTTTTTTGTTGCAAAAAGTTTCAACTGCCCGCAACACTGCAATTATATGTTTGCAATGTTCTTTGAATCCCTCTCCTGAAGCACATTCGCATGGGCACTGTTCTATTGCATTTTCAGAACTAATAAGTGTATCCACATTATAAACCATTTTTTTCATGGCTGCCTTCACTGAACTGCTGAAGTACGCTCCATTGGCCGTTGCACTAAATTTCACGTACTGAATATAGCTACTTTCAAATAACTACCGTGCTTTTGCTGTAATAACTTGCTGAAAATAATTCAGATATTCCTCTATATGGGTTATGGTAATATCTACATCCAAAGTTACACCGCCATGCAAATATTTGTACGATTCTGGATTTGGCAAAACCATCATAGGTTCTTCTAGAACTGATCCTACTGCAATAAATTGTAGCTTCATTTTTATGTAACGATTTCTTCGTGCATAGCTTTCAACCATTGTTCACGATCACTAGACTTCATTACTTCAAAGTATGAATTTGGGTCAGAGTACTTATCGGTTTCGACAACCATGCACACAAATTCATTGGTTACCATCCACGTAGGATTCTTTTCTTTTCGTTCACTTGTACGAGTTTGCCTACTTTCCAGAGAGTGTAATAATATAATTGTTGACTTCCTCCGTTCCTCCCGATGTAGTTATGGCATATTTTCTTCTCCGTATTCATCACTTTCCGTGTTTGACGATGTTCCTATGTCTTCTCTTCCTCCCGATAAAGATGCCGTTTTTTTAATTTCTTGTATTATCTTAATTTGTGATTCCTTTTTTCATGCGTGTTTTAGGCACGGTGATGTCGTTGTGTAGATTGCATAGAACTTCTGATTTAAATCATACATCGTGGCTAAAAATTACTTTATGTTGGGAAGGAATCTAAATCCTCTTTATCATTTACATATCCAACCGCATTTCCAAAGACAGCTTTTTCGCCGAACTTGGAACGCAAGTTTTTATGTACAAACACATAGCAATCTGTACTAAAATTTTTTAAATGATCAAGTTTGCCTACTTCTCGTCCATACCACAATTCATATGCCGCTTTCCCATCTTGTGGCAATTTTCTAGTACGGTTCAAAATATATACTGCGGTGTTGCAGAGTTCAGCCCATAATCCTTTTGGAAGTTATCTAGGATTTAATATAGATCGCGCTGCGCTGCAGCGCCAGTTTGTTGAGGCGTATAAGGTGGCGTTATGCACTGTTCTATTCCCCTTGTTGCTAACAACTTTGGTACTTCTCTGTTATCGCATTCTTTGCCACCATCGCACCTGAATTTTGTTACGGTGTGCGCATTCGTACTTTCCTCGTTGAGAAATTGTTCCAGCACTTCACATACTTCATTTGCTGCTTCAAGAAAAACAATCTATGAAATCGACTGTAGTCATCTTTAAAACAAACATAATAGCGTGCTCCTACAATTGAGGTCTATAGTTTCTATATCAATTTGACAGTGGCTGATTTCATTTGGAACTCGAAGTAGAAGGCTTTTGCTTGCTCTAATTATATTTCTTTGAACTTAAAATTTCCTTTAACAATTGTGGATCTGATTTAAAAAAATGAAACATTTCGTTGCAAGTTCTATCGAAATTCATATACACCTGCATTACAGCTTCTAATGTGGGAAAAGCTAGTGTTTTATTAATATTCGAAAACAATCGCTTTATAGATGCGCTCATGCCTGAAAATAACATTTATTAATATTTAAGAAGAAAGTTTATAAACAGCTGGGCTTGTACCTGGCAGACGGAGGACAAATTCGAATAAAATTTTCAATACTTTTGGCGGGGTTTAGGAATAGCTCCTAAGTACTTGAAAAATTGTAGCCATCGGTTTTCAGTGCAAGTTTTTAGAATTTCATATGCAATTTTTTCATTTGTTGTAAAGTTTTTTAATAGGCTGAATTAATAAAAACAACCATCTTCACTCAATCCATTGCATATTGGTTCCTTAAAAGCTTCACATGCAAGGAGAGTTTCATTTCATGTGACTTCTTTTCTTAAACTGACCCATTCAAACAGTTTTAATATAGATAGATTTGTCGTTTGTTGTCCAATTCTTCACGTAATTTACACAACTTGAATAGAATTCCCTTACGGTGCTAGAAAATTCTCATACGATAATTTGCTTTGTTGTCCAGGCTTTCAGGCTTATTTAAAGATTCTCTCACTTCAGCTGGCAGGAATAACTGATTCAGGCGATTCTCTATTTTTTCCCTTCAGATTGAAGTAATCCAAAGCTGCTTCAGTGGCACACACTTTATATATAATTTATATAATATTCAAAATAGTTTGCTGAAATAGTGAATAAACATTATGAACTAACCACATCAACATTTCTCCAACACGATTTTCAAACAGCTACTTTAAAATTGCAGGGCAATTTTTCAAAGAAAGAAAATATGACTATAATGGTTTGTACATTCTTAAAATTCTCTCAACTGCTGGCATTAAACTCAAGAATCGTGTTTTTGAAAAAAGATAACATTTTTTTTATACTCAACATAAACTGCTTCCTTGCTGTGTATAGAAGTGTTTGAATATTTTAACAACAATAACTTCCAGTTTGTAGTGGCATTTTGAATGCAGTTGTTGAAAATATGTGCTACGCAACCAATCCCAACAATAGGTTTCCCACATGAACTAATTAGCTTAGTAAATTAATTATTTTTCACCTTCTTTGGCTTCCACCAAAATTCATATTAGTATTTTCTGATAATACGACACATTTTGTCGCTAGATTAAATTTTAACAAAGCGTTAACAATCGTTCAGTTGCTCACGCATTTGTTTCGCCCTGTAGATCTTGCAGTTGAAGTAGTTTAACTTGCAAAATATCGTACGAGTAATGTGACAATCTCGATATCGCTATGGTTTGAAGAGTCAACAGTAACGCGCAATATGAGCTCTTTGTAAAGCATTTTCAAGTCTTGATTTTCCTTCTTTGGCAAAAATATTCTTTAAAATTGTTTCAGTATTTGTTTTGGCTGACCTAAATTAAGCTTTAATCATATAAGCAATACGTTTGGAAGTGCAGTCTAAAGATGTAAAACTTTACATGTGTCTTATTTTGTGGTAGGCAACTGACTGAGTTAATCTTTTTTTCAATTTGTAATTTCTTACTTGCCACGGATACACTTGCAGCTGAACGATGCTTGTTCATGGTCAAATGGGCTTTGATATTACTAAGACCACTATTTGAAATATCTACTTCGCTTTTACAAATTTCATAGTGGATATTCCTTTCGCAAAGCCGAATGAGAATTACACTTTCTCGGAGGTGGAGCGTATACTTGCAGTGGCGGATCTAGGACCTAATCAAGGAAGGGGGGCTAAAATTGCATACATATTTAAGCATTTTCTTTAATAAAAAAACTAAAGGCTAAAATGCAGTATCGTAAACCACTTCTGCCTCATGCGCAGGAACTATCATTTTAGGTTAGCTGCACTTTAAGATTTTTGTGTACTGTGTGTAACATTCATCCTTTAGGAACAATATACTGAAGTATCAACAAAATGAAATAATATCTACTGTTTTTTAAAACTTCAAATTGGTGGCGGTGTCTGACTTTTTGACCGGATGTTCTTCGTGCCCATGGTATCATCATTTTGTTAAAGCAATCTTCAAAAGTGACAGTATTAAACCATCCTGATTTAGAGGTATTATATCTAGCCCTTTGTGGACCTCCCACACACCACATGTCATACAAACGCTCTGCCTTATAGACTGTATATGGAGGAAATACTTCACCAGCCGCTGTTGCCGCAAACATTACAGAAATACAACTTTTTAGAGTTATTTAACACCCTTTTGGGGTACTTCGTGCCTCTACGAAAAATACATAACTTTGAACCTCTGATCATCGGACAGATTGGTTTCATCGCAGTTTATGATGTTGCTCGGAGGAATATCTTTTAGAGTCTTTTCTAAGTTGTCAAAATATTCATTTAACTCATTTTCGTTTTTTTCTGAACGGGATTTTTTAATGTTTTGGCAGTGTCTTTGGGTCAGCAAATTTTGGTGTCTCGAAAGAAAGCCTAAGCACCAGTCTATACCTGGAAAATTATCTGGTCCAAATCTCTTCAGGGCGAGTCCATTTTTATCTAAGTATGATTTTACTAACATTCTCAAATCTAATAGAGTTAATGGATGACCATATTCAGCCGAAGCGACTAAGACATCAATTAACTGCTTTTGTTCTGCTTCTTCTAAGCATATATGAACTCCAACTTTTCCTGGTCCTTCCGATTTACTTTGTCCGATAAAGTTCTGCTCAGAATATTAAACCCCCTTGATGCTTCCAAGCAATTTATTTCCTTCTGTACTGCTTGAATTGCAAGTTCTAAGGTTTCCTTAGAATAATTTATATAAGGCCTACTGCCAAGCTTTTTCTTGTAGACTCTAGGCATTTTGAATACCTACGGATAAAATATCATTGTTAAATTTTGATTCTTGAGAAGAGGCAAAGCCACCCCATACAATTTTTAAAAATGGGGGGGTGACTTTGCCATACAGGTAAAATGTAATGTCTGTTTGAAATTATAACCCCAAAATGTAATGAAAATGAAGCTTAAACATGTATACATATGTGTTATAATTATGAATTTAATACCTCTATTACTAACCGTTTGGCAGATGTTATAAGTTCCAGATTTTCCAAGAGGCTTGTTGCAGCACACCAGCTTAGGAATTTTATCCACAAATAATAACCGCTAAAAACCGGCGACTGCGCTGCAGACTAATAGCCAAAACATGCACTTTCTTATGTAGCAAATTTCAGAGGGCTAGCACTACCAACATTTGAATAATTAATTTTTAAATATCTTTTTGAACTTTTTGGCAATGTCACCCGCAGTGGCAAAGACGCCCCATTTTACGGTAGCTATAGACGTGAAAAAGGGTTTTAATGTTTGGGAAGAATAAACTGTCGATTTCTTTTAATGTATCAACAGCATTAGAAGGAACATTGTTACTAATATTTTCCCAGCTTTATATCTTTTTAGGTTTACTGGAACAGGCATTCGATTGGAAGAACATCTGACAATCCTTCGAAACGTGTTTTTAACTAGAAAGAAATATGGTCAACAAATGGTATAAATATCATTTTTCTATAGTAATCTTATGCCGCAGTTGCTTCTATATTATTTTTTTGTGTTTGACGTTGACAAATTCGTGGAATTGAAATAGTTGTTCCTATTTCAACAGCTATTTTGCATGATTGCTTAAACAGCATATTATATTCAGAATCTGCGTTTTCTCTTATATTTTGAAACACAGTTTTAACACTATGTAAGTGTGTAAACGCAGTTGAATGATCTTGTTGCGGACTCTGCAAGAACTTGCTTCAGGACTGTGTATGAGGCAAGATAAAAGATGACACTTTCACGGCTATTATAAAATCGCTCCGTTTAATTGAAGTACTAAACATTGACGCTTTGATAGACGTATCGCCTTCTAGATCTTCCAGGGTTGTAGCAATTGGTGCAAGAAGTTGTTTAAATGTGATAATGATTTTATGTCTTTCGACCCATCTAGCTTGACAGAGTGCCTTTAGTTTCTTCTTTTGTGTTTCTCTAATGGCTGCATCTGAACTTGTTTATTTTAAAGCTGATGTTGCTTAGCTGAGGCTGATAAAAATGTGGATATTGAACCGACTATACAAATCAGGTTTCGAAAGGCCGTAATTTCGCAACTTTTCGAAATACATAAATTAAGACAATGGCTAAAGCAATGTGCATATAATGCCAAAGGTTCCTCCGTTTTTATCAGTGCCTGAACTCCATTAAACTATCCAACCATATTACCACCTCTGCTCTCAGCCTTGTCCTCGCAGATTTTCAAAAAACAGGCCAAATTGGCTTAGCTCTTTACTAATAACTTCTTTAATATCTCGCCCAGTGGTTAATTTTAACTCAACAAATCCCAAAAATTCTTCTTTTATAAAGCAGTCTTCACCATCCAAATACCGTACACAAAAAGTCGTATGCTCCTTAGTACTAATGTCGGTTGTTTCGTCACAAAGTATAGAAACATATTTGGATATTTTGATATTTCGGACTATTGCGGTTTTGACAACTTTCCCACTTGAGTGAACGATTTCATTTTGGTGCAATTTTTCCCAGATATCTCTAAATGCGTCTTCAGATCGTGATCTCCGGCATCAACACGAAATTTTAAAGGGTTTCTAAAACCTCCGCAATTGTCTGCTCCAATTTTAGAGGGATTACTAGAAATAATTAACTCGCCATCGTCTCTGTGACCTCTGGCAAATTACTTTGTGCGCAAAATAATATAAAGGTTTTCTATTAGCTTCCACGATTGCTGCTGTTTGATTATCAAGCTATAGTGCAATGGTAACAGTTGTTTTTGAAATTGTAGCCTTAGTAAAATTAGATGCTTTTTTTGGATGAAAATTCATGATATTTTGTACTTTCGTGTCCACGGCAAGCAGCAAGTGCCTACTTGTATTTAGACAACCAAAGATCCAAGGGCCTGCAAATGAAAAATAATATTTATCCGCGAACGTCACAAAAGTGACAAGTTAAAAGTGTCACTTTATCTGCCTAAGCAGATAAAATAGCGACTTTTGCTTACTTTATCTGCCTAAGCACACAAAATCGTTGGTCTCTTTCTTTATTTCTATGTTTGTTCTCCTCCGAAGATACTGGACCGATTAAATTGTATGATGGCTTAAAATTTTGCTAATTTTTAGACTTAGATCGTAGGCCGGTTTGATATTCAAAAAGAGTACGAAAAAGTTTTAATTTAAGTAAACCTTTAAGCAGCGGATCGGAGCATCTGTCGCCGTGGGTTATGGTGTGACAGCTGTGGCCGTGTGCTATTAGCTCAGGTGATTCAGTATGTTCATATATCATTACAGTAGCGCGTTATTTGAACAACAGATGTTGGCGCAGGGGTACAGTGCTCGCCTGTCACGCGGGTGGCCTGGGTTCGATTCCCGGCCGATGCATCCTTTTTTCTTTTAATTTATATAAATGAAATTTACATGAATACGTTTGTGGATAAAATAGTATATGTTATTCGGAGTAAAAGTGACTTTATGTGGCTTAGCTGAATTATTTGCCTCACTAACGTTCGGCTAAATAAACTTCAGCTTCGCCACATAAAGTATAACTTTTACTCCCAATAACATAATCTGCTATTATTAAATAAGTGTCTACCACACGCGTTACATTTTTGTACGCCTGCCTCGATAGGTGCGAATAAAACACAAATTTTGCAAAATGCAGCTTTTTCATAGTCGCTGTAAACAAGCTACTGATGTTGCTCAAGCCACTCATACTAGAATTTTCTCATCTGTTTTCCTTCTTCTTGAATTGGAAAAACTATTTTCGGGCTTCCAGGTCTCTCTCAGAAATTTTAGTTTTTGGAAGTCATCTAGGACATAGAAGTCTACTTATACACAAAATGCTTTCTTTGTAGTATTCGATTCCTAATCGGGTATCACATGTTTGGCTAGAAGAATATAATCCCTCGGCCTGCGTAAAATATAAAGAACAAAAAATCGATAAAGCTAAAAGATATAAGTTATAAGTATACATAGTCTATAAAAAAACAAAGTTTTCATAATATTTACTAATTATAGCTACTTTAAAGGCATAAGTCGACTTACTCATAAAATGTTTAAAATGACGTAGCTCTCTAACAATATAAGTACACTTGCTCCCTTTTTATTATTCTTGTTTCTTAACTTTTTAAAATACACTAAAAGCGCATACGTTTACGTATGCCCTCAGAGCGCGGTGACAGTTAGTATATTATTTGAATTCGAACGTATGGGAGAGGGTTCCACAATGAAACACTTTTTTTGAGGCTTGAAAAAAAAATTTATTCTGTTGACATAAATTAAAAATAATTATTACAAATTATAGGTTTGAGTTTTGGCTATGATTCATTTTGAACTAAAGAACATAGGTATTTTTGAATATGGTTCCACAATGAAACATAACTTTTTTTCAAAAATACCTATAGTGGGGCACAATGAAACAACTCTTATTTATTTCAAAAAAGTGTTTATTTAATGTAATGCAAGTATTTAAGTATAGTTATTTAACAAACAAGTATGTTAATGAGAGCGTTACAATATTTTTCAGTTGATCGTGTATTATTAACTTGAAGAAAATCTAATTTTATTCCATGAAAAGAAGTTGACACTTAAAGTTTTGACATTAATGGTACCGGGTGACCATAAATGGTTGTGATTTTTTTCTTAGGTTTAAAGGGTCATTAATAGACGATTCTCTATACATTATTGAAACCCATAAATAAACTATCAACGGAAAAGTAATTAAAGGATGTGATAGCCAAAAAAAAAAACGAAGAACAAAAAAATTAACGCAGTCCAGTGTTCCAAAGTTAATTTCAAAAGACAAATGCGACTGTTGCCTTTTGGTCGCTCTAAAGTTTTGAGGTTGCGGCAATAGCAGCTTGGTGTCATCTATTCCAACTTCATAAGTTTTTCAATTTGAGGCGTAATGAACTTATCTCGCATTTCCTCACTCTTGCGGAGGTAAGTCACCCGAAGTTCGTCATCCTGGAGGACTTCCAAAATTTTGGCAACATAATAGACCGTTTTTTCTAGGCGTTTCGCTAAATTCTACCAGGACATAGTCACCTTTGTCCGGTCTTCTCGACAGCTCCTCGAATCCGGAAAGCAGTAGTTCGAGAATCCAGTGGTCAGCGTCGC
This sequence comes from Agriotes lineatus, assembly GCA_940337035.1. NCBI lineage: Eukaryota > Metazoa > Arthropoda > Insecta > Coleoptera > Elateridae > Agriotes > Agriotes lineatus. The sequence continues at coordinate 49,313 of CALNHX010005760.1, forward strand.
TGAAGAAATAGCAATATTGAAATCTTGAGAATTCGGACGTTCATCTTCGCTCTTGTAAGAAGAACTTGGTGGTACGTTTAACCACTTTAACCAAGAGTTCCAGGAGCTGCGTTTTTCGTCGTTACTGGTTTGAATTTGACTCTGGGAAAGATCATAGCTGGAGGGATAGCAAATCCTGAAGCGCATATAATTGCACCAATGATAACAAGCATGCCTCGTTCTCCACTTGTGCATTTTCTGATTTGGCGCTAACCCTTTTCGCCCAAAACTTTTTTTGTGGTTTGAACTATCGATGTCACAGTTTCGTCTACGTTATATATTCTTGTTCCATCTCGAAAACCCTCATGTCTTTGAAGGACTTCTTCCAGTTTATCATAAAATGTTGCCACATTCTGCTTGTTAAAAAAAGTGGCTCTGGAGTGACTGCATGCTTCAGGTTTTCTGCAAGAAAGTCGAGGATGCCGAATAGGAAAATATTTATACCATTCTTCGCCAGCTGATTCGTTCACCCTCCAGCTATCGGGAACATCAATATGTATTTTGATTGCAATTTCGAACGCTAGTTTTCGGCAGTCCTTTGGTGTTGGCCCGTAAAAATTTGTGATGATATAAGATATCCTTCCAAAGCGTTCTCTTGATCCTTCGTAAATATGATTCTAATATCATATGTAGGTCGCAGAACTGCGTTAGGATTTGCATCCTGCTTCTTAATATATCTATAAAAAAAATTAAAAGAACTTAACGTCGACTTCTAGTTCTATCGCATCTGCTGCTTTTATTCCGATCCTACTAGGACAAAGCACTGAATGCTATTTTAAATCTGCCACCTCTGCACATCTTCTTGGAAGGTGAAGCCAGAATGGCAGCCTACAGATTACAAAGTACTGGTCACTGGATGACCACAGCTAATAATCTAGGACATGGCAAGATCATGTCACACATCAACAACCCAATATTAGAAATGGGTTCTGATCTTATAATCAAAGCCTATGACTTTGAAAAGAATTTTACTGTACACACAAGTTGGAATCCGGACCAACTACCAACTCCAACAAATAAGAACATCATTTTTTACACTGATGGATCTAAGTTTGAAGGGGGTACAGGCTCCGGTGTGTACAGTACCAATCCTAGAACCAACGAAAAAGTCAGTCTAGGAAAGTTTTGTAACATCTTTCAGGCTGAAGTACAAGCTATTAACGTATCCGCAAACATCAGCATAGAAAAGAAGCTGCTCAATCGAGGCATACACATTCTCTCAGACAGTCAGGCAGCACTGAAAGCGCTAAACGCTTTCAGTACTTCATCGAGACTGGTCAAGGAATGCAAATCTAAACTTCAAACCTTAAGCCAGGGAAATACAGTAAAATTATGCTGGACCCCAGGTCACCAAGGTATTGAAGGAAACGAAAAGGCGGACAAGCTCGCAAAAGAAGCAGCCCGTAATGCAATGACCGGTCCAGAACCTGGTCTAAGCATTCAGAAAAACCAGGCCCGCTCAGCCATTAATGAGTGGGTCAATACCGCACACCAACTAAGGTGGAGAAACTACAATCAAGCAACACACTGCAAAAGATTGCTAAAAACTCCGAATCCACAAACCACCAAAACTCTCTTGAGACTGAACAGAACTCGAATCAAGCAAGTAGTCAGTCTACTAACAGGCACTGGAGCATTCAGAGAATTTATGCACAGAATCAATATCTATAGAGATGAACCTGTTTGCAGACTATGCCAAGAGGATGATGAAACAGCCTATCATATCCTCTTTGAATACCCAGCATTAGAGCGTAAAAGACACCAACTCGATTGGAGCCTTAACTCTATTGACAACCGCAAGCTAGTAGGGGACATTGCAAGTCTAGTAAAAGATACGGATGTCGGCCTGCTAACTTGAAAACTCCTGACAGTACAAAAAGCCCAAAGGGCTGACGTGCGCATGCCAGCAAAAGGCAGTCGTGAAATCTAATCTAATCTAATCTAATCTAATCTACTAGGACAATGTATGGACGCGGTAAGGGTGGAAAAGTCAAGGGAAAGGCGAAGTCCCGCTCCATCTGTGCCGACTTCCAGTTCCCCGTCGTCAGAATATATAGGCTCCTCAGGAAGGGCAACTACGCGGAGTGCGTCGGCGCCGGGGCGCCCGTCTACCTGGCCGCCATCATGGAGTACCTCGCCGCCGAAGTTCTCGAGTTGGCCGGCAACGCGGCGCGCGAGAAGAAGACCCGCATCATCCCCGCCATCTCCAGCTGGTGATAAGGAACGACGAGGAGCTGAACAAGCTGCTCTGTGCAGTCACGATCGCCCAGGACGGCGTCCTGCCGAACATCCAGGCGGTTCTGTTGCCCAAGAAAACGGAAAAGAAGGCTTAATTTCGAATAAACGATTGTCTTTTCCAGATTCATTGAGAAAGTGCACTTTACTAGAGGCCATGTTTACATTCGCAGGTAATTTATTCTTGTATGCACAGCTCTTACATTCCCAATTCTTGATACTTTTATCATCCACCATGCTTCTAAACTCGTGTATGGGACTTTTATCATCCACCATGCTTCTAAACTCGTGTATGGGGACATCAGCACTAGCCAAATGATACGAACGCTTACACATACCATAACACTATTATATCATCGTATCTTCCTGTTTCTAAGCACAAAGTCATACCTTTGGCAGCCATGTTAGAAAAGTCGTTTCATACGTTGGCGTTCTATGTTGGAATGGAAAACTGTCATTAAAGACAGTACAAAATACAAATAAGCCTCAGAAAATTGATTGTCAAAAAATTATTTAAGAAGGTACGGAGGCCTTTTTTCAGATAAAAGGTAGGCCTTTACAGCATGAAACATTTTCAAAAGTCTCTCCGTTGAGGGAAATAATGATAACCTCCTTGTTTTTGAATGATATAAAAGTTGTTCGTAATTACCGCCAACAAAGTCGCAAAACTCTTTAAGAGAAGCCACTTGCACAGTGTAAATATTAAAGTAATTAAATATTTTAAATGCAATACTTTGGAGGTCTGCGAAGAGCAAGGAATCACAGCAGGTGTGAATTGTGTTATTAAGGATGTGCGCTGGGAGCCTATCCCCACCAATTTTTCTTTAATCTTTGACTTACGTTTACAAAAAATGTTTGTACCCGCTCTTCTCATACCTCCAAACTTGCCATTGCAATTATCGCCCAAAAATGAAATGCACCTTTTTGTTAACTCTAATTTTTCCACGTTGGATACTTATTTATTTATTTATATAAAAGGAAAACTTACAAGCCTTAGGTATAATTACAAGTTATACAACAAGAAAACATGAAAATTAATATGTACAAAAAAATGAGTTCTTACCAGAACTTCTCAACTTACTTATTGTTACAAATTAACTATGTATGCGATATTAGTACTACCTTTAAACTTAGAAAATGTACTTCCAAAAATGTCTAAAGTAAACTTTTCTAACAGACTGTTATAAGTACGTAACAATGCAACTGCAGGTTATTTTAATCTAGCAGAGGTGTGACAGTGACCCACCTACAGCAGAGGCGGAGAGTCAATAATACAGTTAACAATTTTATACAGAAAGTGCATAGATTCCATTGTTCTTCTGTTTTCTACTTTGGACGTATTAAATTCTTGTGTAATTGGCCGATAAGATGAAAATTCCGGGTTAGTTTGATGGTTTTTGTAGTGTACGTATTTAAAAAATATATATTTTGAACTCTTTCTATTGCTTGTGTGTGATTCCGTTGAAGTGGTGCCCAAATAATAGAACCATATTCCCATTTTGATTATAACAGGTGGCGCAAAAGTAATCACCCTATCGGAACATGCTCTCATTTTTGCAAATGGCATCTTATGTCATCGCGACTTTGACATTCGTGAAGCAAACAGAAGCAGAATACACATAGACAAACCATGGATCGCTATACTCCTCAAAAACGCGAAATAATTTGTGTCAATGTTTTTGACAAATAATCGGTCAGTGCTTTTGGCTCCACGTGAAATTTGTTGTCGATTTCCTGGTCGTGTGGCATCAAATGTGGAAACACTGTGGCATTTAGCCACTCGCCTCGAGGAGACTGGCTCAATACGGGACAGTTTCAGACGTGGCCGGCCCCGGAGTAGCCGTTCGGTCGAGAATATCGCTGCTGTGGCTGCAGATGTCCAAGAGGACCCTCAAACATCCACCAGACGACCGGCCACGCACCTGGGCATCGGTAGACGGTCTTTACAGCGAATTTTGGTGAAAAACTTAAAGATGTTCTCTTATAAGTGCAATCGCACACACAGCATGAACGACAGTGGTTATTCTGAAGCAAGCTTTTCCCGACCGGTTCATCTATCGTTTTGGAGACCTGCACTGGCCCGCAAGATCGCCTGATTTGACCGTTCCAGACTTTTTTTTGGGGTTTTCAGAAGTCACGGGTCTATACGAACAAGCCATAGACCTTGGCGGCCTTAAAAGAAAACATCTGACTAGAAGTGGAGAATCAATCTCCAGAAGTTTTGAGAAAAGTCATGAAAAATGCTGTGAAACGAGCCCGAATTTTCATCAGCTCTGGCGGTGTCCACTTGACCGATATTGTCTTCGAGACTTAATGGAAAAAAAATTAAACGTCTAAATAAACATAATCAACAAACAGAACCAATTCTTTTCATTTACAAACAAAGTTACTGCCTTAGGAAATCGAGTGAGGACTTTTGCGCCACCTTGTATTAACCTTTTAATGGCCGCGTCTTGATAGCGTGCACCTAGGGTGATAATATTCTAAAAACTTGTTCTTAGTTATATATTATAAGTAGTTCTGAAGTCAAAATGTGTCTAAATTTATTCGTTTTGAAAAAAAGCCATGTTCCCATTTTGGGAACGTTGGCCTATTATGATACGGTAATGTTACTTATTTGGATACTTGGAGAAAATACATAAAAATTGATTTTACTACTATTTATTTCTGATAATATCTGTATAATATATAAGAAAAGAAAGCTATCTACTAAATAATTACTAATTAGTTACTACATAAACAATAATGTACAGCTACAACTATTGCTTAGTATGATAATTATCAAAACAAAAATTTTTGTGAAGTCGTTTCTCGCATTTGCTGCATTTCAGCCTTGTGTTGTTTTGGCAGACTATGCAACGCCCTTGCGATGTACTTGTAGGAATATGATTTACACCGTCAAATCTGATGTCTTGTAATATAGGTGCAGATGGTCCTCCTTTTCTTTTACGTTGGGCTGCGCCAACGTTTATAAGCGCTAATGCTACATTTCGTCTAAACTGCACATGGGTTATAGAAGTTCCGGGATTCACATGTTGATAAAATCGAAATGCAGCAATAACGGCTAAATTTAGACCATGTGAGAAAATATTCCACCACCACTTCTTCGATCGCAACATCGGTCGGTAGCTAGCCGATAAGCGGTCCAGAAGATCAACGCCACCCATTCCAAAATTATACTTGCTAATTAGATTTGGTTGGATGACTTCTTTTTTATTTTCAGACTTCACCCTTCTTGTCGTTTTTTGAACTGGCGTAACTTTGAAGTGGTTACTTGCTACAGTCACTACAGCATTGTCGTTCCATTTTACGCACAGTACATTCCCATCTGACCTATAATCGTAAGAACCCCTATCCTTTTTCTTCATATCCTTTGACGATATCAAGGGACATTTATTCGTTCTGTTCTCCCTTACCGTGCCACAAGCACGAATACCTTTTTCAGACAAACTTGCTAGGAGGGCATAGCTTGTAAAAAAATTGTCAAAGTACACTAGATGATTGCCAGGGTTATCTAATACTTCCAGCATCGAATGAACTACTCGCCATCCTAGAGGTATTGTAGAATCTCCTGACTTTCCACACTAAATTTCCAAGTTATATGGATATCCATCGTTTCCGCAAAGCATCCATATCTTGAAGCCAAATCTAATCGGCTTATTTTTGATAAACATTTTGGCCGAGTGACGCCCATGATATGGCACCATTGCTTCATCTATACTAAGATGCTTATGAAAAACCCCAAACTGTTGAAACCGTTCTTTTAATTTTTCATAGAACACCAAAACCTTTGCCACCTTAGAATTAGGAAGGTTGCGATTATCAACTAGATGAAAGTAGCGCTTTATGGTTCGGAATTTTTCTCTACTCATTGTTTTAGCGAAAATCGGTGCTTGCATATCATCAGCCGTCGACCAGTAGTCGTTTTCACTTGGAACGCTATGATAGCCACTGATTAGAAGTAATCCCAGAAATTGTCGGATCTCCTCGTCAGATACGCTAAAGCTATGAATATTTTTCTCTCTTCTAGCATAGAGCTGAGTTTGTTCTCGTATGTAAGAAATAATTTCGGACGTAAGGAATAAAGAAAATATTTCATATTCCGACTTTCCAATGTGCTCTGCACCTACTTTTGGAGGATCCTCAGCTTCACGATTGATTGCCACTTCCTGTGTCTTTTTCCACATTGCTTTTCTTTTTACTGATGGTTGTTGTTCTTCTTCATCATCCGAAGATTCTTGAATATGTAATTCTATATCTCCAGGAACTTCATCGGGCATATCGTTTGATTGCAGTACCTCATCATCAATTTCATCTTCGTCACTATCAATGTCTCGATCAGCAGACTCTGGAGGAAGAATTACTATATCCATTCCTTTTACAGACGTTGAAGCTTCAACCGCATCAACCGCATTTTCCAAAAATCTGTATTTTGTGACAGACCTAAAACGTAATTATTTTTATATTATATAAAATTTACCTTTTTTACTATTAGACTAACCCGTAAAACATCTTTGGATCCATAATTGTAACTTACACAACGTTGATCAACACTTTAGTCAAACAACTGCACTGTGCAATAGCTAAATGAAAACTAAAAGCCAACAAGCAAATTTGGTCTGTAAAAGATACGCCGGCAACAACATGTACAGACCTGCAGAAACCTGCGCTTTAGTTCTCCAGAGTGATTTATGACATATAGTGTCGTATACTGGCCAACGTTCCCAAATTGGGACATGCGAGTTTTAGCACGGTTTTCAGAATAAAAATATAATTCAAACATAAAACAGTGGTAATAGTTATCAAATATAGTTTATTGGCTACTATTCTAGTGAAAAAAAAATTTCAAAAAACAAAAAATAGTATGTTTGTCATCATTTTTTGCGAAACGCGACAAAAACTTCAATTTTATGTTACTTTTAGGAAATATTATTAACACAATGGTGAAAAAGAAATAAAATCATCTTTAGTAAAAAGCAAGTACACACCCTTAGGCTGCGGTTATAGTAGATGCGTATTCGGACGAATAATAATTCTGACGAATCCGTCAGAATTGTTCTTCCGAAATGTGTGGTTACAGTGAATACATATTCTGACAAAGGATCAGTAGTTGTAGGTCACAAAATGGATGTTGACGATTACTTTCTGGAAAGTCCTTTGCTAAAAATATTACTTTTGAGTGAAAGAAGTGAATGCACGAATAAGGTGTTTGCTTCAAGAGAAACGAATGGGGAATATCACACGCTATTTCAGGAATTATTGAGCCAACCAAATAAGTTTTCAGAGTATTTCAGAATGTTACCAGAAACATTCTTCTACATACTTAATGGAATCGAAGCAAAAATCCATAAGCAATCAAATTTTCGTACATGTATTTCGCCAGAAGAAAGACTTGCGCTTACATTAAGGTAAGAACATCGTTTATAAGTATTTTAATGTTTAGTATCAAAAACTGAAGTACAAACTTTATTACGCTAACTACAAAGTATTCAATTTTACATACTTATTGCATAAAAGAAACAAACGAAAATGCAGTAAAATAAGATTGTCAGTTACGAGGATCGTGTGTAGAAAAATACGAAGTCAAACTAGTGAGGTCATATGTAGTCCTATTGGTGATATCCTGGGATGGTGGAGTTGTTATATCCGTAGGCGAGGTAGACAGACTTTCCCAAGTGTGTTGTGTTGAATTACTTGAAGAAGGGTTAGTGTAAAGTACCTGCTGTGGGATTGAGGACAGGGTACTGCAGTTTGTTTTCTGTTGTAGTCCTGAATTGGAAGCATGCTGACCAAACGTTTGTTCGTCACAAAATACTTGTTGCAATCGTGTTCTCACAAACATTTTCCTCTCATCTGGAATCTTGCGGAGAGCTGGCAACAAGCTCATGAGAAAATGATAATCAGCATCCTCTTCATTGTTACCTGTATTCAAAACATCTATTTTTCGTTTATATTCGGCTAGCTTAGTTTGTTCGATGTCTAAAAGCTTCTCAAGAACGTTTCTTTTTTTTGTACGTTTAGCTGGAGGAGCCATAACATTTTCGGATGTTGTCTGTATCGGTGGTTCGGATTCGGTTATTTCCGAATTATTTAATTCCTCCAAATCGGGATTTGTTGCATGTTCGGGCGTATCTTCGTAATCTTCTACAGTAACGTCTACTCTGCTGGAGTCACTTTCAAGAGGCTCCGGAATACTGCTCTGTAAATTCCGGGGCAAAAATTGATCTCTTAAAAACATCATACTTGCAAAATAAGGCCATGACGTTCTTTTAAGAGGGCCTCCTCCATCGCCAGATTTTCTCTTTGGAAGTTTGTGTAATTCTTTGCGAAACGTGTCTCGCAAACCTCTCCATTTATTTTTAACAGTTTCGACTGTAAATGAAAATTAAATACTTGTTAATATAGATAACTGAAGTAGAACTCACAAAATTATTTTTATTTCAGGTTTCTTTCTACTGGGATGTCGTTTCGAGCACTTAGTTTTTCATATAGAATTGCGCATACTACTATACGACAAATAGTTTACGAGACTTGTCTTGTAATATGGAATGTATTCCATGACAAACACATGCCTCCATCGTCTACAGATCAGTTACAAGCGATTGCAACGGATTTCTTTAGCAAGTGGAATTTTCCTAATTGTGTTGGGTGTATAGACGGAAAACATATTCGAATTAAATGCCCAGAGAATTCGGGAACGGCATATTACAATTATAAGCAATACTTTTCGATTGTATTGCAAGGTATAGCTGACGCAAAGTATAAATTCATTACTATCGATGTTGGTGCTTATGGCAAGCAAAGTGACGGAGGAATATTTTCAGTGTCAAATGTTTACAAATGTCTGGAAACACGCACTTTCAATATGCCAAATGATAATTATATTCCATCAACAGATATATTAGTTCCATTTGTCTTGCTAGGGGATGATGCATATCCATTAAAATCGTATTTATTAAAACCATATTCTCGACATAATTGTACAGACGAGGAGCTGGTTTTTAACTACAGACTTTCCAGAGCACGACGTTGTATTGAATGCGCATTTGGAATCTTGGTTGCTAAGTGGAGATGTTTAAAAACTGAATTACAAATTAATCCAGAAAACGTCGATATACTAGTAAAGTGTGTGTGTCTACTACATAACATTCTTATTGATAAAGAAGGTATTCCGACATCACTTGAACATAATAATACTAAAGATAATACAGTGCCTGTTACCAGACGATATAATCATTATGGACAACCAGCGAGGGAAGTGCGAGAAACCTTTAAAAATTATTTTGTCAGTCCTGCCGGTGAGATACAATTGCAATATAATATTTTTAAGTAGCGACATACAATGTACATATTATATTCGACATTAATATTAATTTCTATTTTGTATAAGTGATTGAATAAATTATAGGTACTTACCATTAGCTTCCAATTCTTGGCTGATTTTTTCCCACCTTCTACGAGATACGTCTCTGTTGTGATAAGTTTTGTCTTTCATGTCCCATAAACATTTATTTTCAAATACAAGGGTAATTAATTTTTCTATATCCATTTTTAATAATAAACCACCTAATAATTCGCACGAATTCGTATATAAAATCAAACTCGTTTGAACGACCAACTTGTTGTGACGAATTCGTGCGTTATCTCACGAACAGTGCACCTGCACTATAACCACGCTGATAACATTTCCATTGTTTGATTGTTCTGACGGATTCGTCAGAATTATTATTCGTCCGAATACGCATCTACTATAACCGCAGCCTTATGTTTAGTAATAAACACATACATCAGCTTACAATATGATATATAGCTGATAACATGAGATAAAAGCCGTGTTCCCAAAATGGGAACGATGGCCTTTAAAAGGTTAAGGACGTATATAGACCACACAAACTCGGATGGGATTTAAAATTTACACAATTACGCACTATAAATCCAAGGGATCTGATACTAGTATTGCAAAGGTTTTCTATGTGCTTATATATCAGCATTTCAAAAACCATTTCTGCAGTTTCTCCATCTGTACTCGGCAAACCAACGACTTTTATTTGCATTCTGGTTTGACAGTCAAAGTGCTGGATTAATATGGTAATACTGGATTGAGTGGTTGCTTGCATCCGTAGATACACCAACGTCACCAACATATGGAATTTCTTTCAGCTGATTGTAAATCAACGTTAACGTATAGGGTTCTAGAACATCAGTGATTATTGCTTCTGATTTTGTACGACCACAAGTTAATTTTCTTCCTACATTAGAATAATGATATATTTTTGTAAATCAAAAACAAAAATAAAAATTTCCAAAATTTTAAACTTTCCTTTTAAATAATTACATTTGCAGTACAATCCATTGAATTAAAAGTACGGTGATGCTGCACTCTATGGTAAGCCAATACAACTTCAGCAGGCCTCACTGATTTATCTTCAATTTTTGTTACACTTACAAAATTTTGCAAACCTGAACTACCCGACTGACTTCGTAAGTATTTCTTATGTTTGATTGTATTATTATGTTCTAGGATACCCTTTTTGCCCTTGTGACCAATGCTTATAAAACAATTGCAAATTACGCAACATACTTCTTTATTTGTTCTTCCTTTTTTTATTGAGGGAAATTATTTAGAATAATCTGCTGAAACTGTCGTTTCGGCATTTTTAGAATCTGGCATAGCACAAAATGCAGATTTCAGAACGATTTTTGCACGTGGCAGTTGGTACGCTTAATTAAGGTACGTTTCCTAAGAGGCGGCTGACCAGCGTCTGTCGCTGAGCGTCTGACGTGCACTGCTGACGCGTACTTGACTGTTTCTTCTGAAGCGTCAGTTGTGTGCGACCCTTCAAAGTGAAGTATTTTTAAAATGAGTGATCGTGATATTCTATTACGCCTATTAATGCTTGAAGAAATTGAAGAAGCAGAAATTCTATTGGAACAAATGATGCTTGAGGGTAATGCTGAAGTCCATACCTTATTTAAAAGAAGGAAAGGTGAAGGTTTCTTTGCAAAACGTATCAATCAGCATTTACTACAGGATGACAAAAAGTTCCGGAAATTTTTTAGGCTAAACGTCGCTCAGTTTAATTATGTTTTGGATCTTATAAAGGATGATATTAGAACAGATTCTTCAAACAGTACCCTATCACCCCTGAAGAAAAACTGGCTGTAACTTTACGATAAGCAAAGAAAAAATATTTTTGTTACATAAGTGTACAGGGTGATTCAAATTCTAGACTAACCATTGGGATTTCGAAAACGGTAAGAGTTAGAGAGGTGGTTTAAATTTGACAAAGTTGCGTATTTAGTGCACAACAATACGCTGCTGAGAAACCAAGAAAATTTTATTTCGTTTTTGCGATTTTTGAAAAAATTCAAAATTTGTCACATTCGTTTTTATTTTTTCCTGAGCTTATTTACGAAGATATTCAAAAATTAACAATACATTCTTGAGGCAACTTTTACCGGCCCACAATATGACGGTAACGGATTTTTAATACGACGTTTTGTCTTCTGCCAACCATCATCAACTTTGTTTTTTCTTACGGCCGCCATCTTAGATTGTTAGACCACTGAATAGAGTTTTTTTAGGGATTTCAAAAATGTATAACTTACCTGCCTTATATATAACAATTAGACTAATATTCACAAAAAACGGAAATTATTCTTAAAACACGTACTTTTGAGTTATAAGTAACCTAAATTTGAAAACAAACCGCAAGGGATAATAATTAAAGGAAAAAAACTTAACAACAAATCAAGATTATAATAGGTGTTCAAAAAGAAAACCATTTTGCTGCACACACACTTCCTCGGGGAATATTTTGACAGGCAGCTATAAAACTGTTGCGAAGTTCTCCTACGAAGCTGCTGGCGGACTGGAACTGGTTCTTCCTCGATCGATGGTGCTGCGCTGTTCTGAACTTGCGGTGGGTCCAGGGCGGTCGAAACGTTTGTTGACAATTATTCTTTTCGTTTGCGCGCCCGGAGAACCAATCGGCTAATGCCCTGGACTCCCCGGACCGCTGAAGCTCTGAAAACTTTCTCTTTTCTGATAGGCTGGCTCGGCTCGATGTAGCTTTCCTCGCTTCTCATATCGGATTCGTCGTGGTGATGGACGACGGACGATGGACTTCTTGGTAACCGGAGTACCGAGACTGGGTCTCTTACCTCCTTTATCTGTTTGGGACTTTGGCGTGTGAATTTTGTGTGCTGCTAATGGCAGCTTGCCCTTAACTTCTTAGGGCAGTAGCACCATCTTGGGGCGCTTGTGTCGGTGGCGAGTACCCTCATCGTAGTCTCCCAGTTGCCTGATCAACCGCTTTGGATTTAAATGGAGCTGGCTATAGAACTTCGTGGCCGTTTCCACGATAAAGTCTGCGATCGTGATTTGTTGGAGATCGTCATGGATTTGCTGGTTGCGAACGTACCAGGGCGCATCAACGACACTCCTCAGACCCTTGCTCTGAATAACTTGGAGCTTCTGGACGTGGGTCTTCGCTGCATAGCCCCAGACGGTTGCGGCGTACGTCATCACAAGCTTGATGATGGCTTTGTAAATGGTTAGCTTGTTTTCTGGGCTAAGCTTGCTTCTGTGATTTGTTAAGCGATACAAACTCGCCGTGACGGCCTTGGCCTGGTTGGTGCAGTGCATGATGTGCGGGCCCCACGTCATTTTAGAGTCCAGGATGAGTCCAAGGTATTTTGTTTGCGCCTTCCAAGGTATTGCCTGGTCGAACAATGTTACATCTTCATCCGGGCGGCGTCTTGTTTTCGTGAAGAAAATTGCGGCGCTCTTCTCTGCGTTTACTTCAATTCTCCAGGTGGTAAACCAGTTCTCAAGTGCATCGATGGCTTCTTGAGCGTGTCGAGTCGCAAGTTGCGGGCTCTTGGAGCTTGTCAGAACTGCCGTGTCATCAGCGTAGAGGGCTAGTGCTTAGATTGGCGTCTTGGGTAGGTCATGCACGAAGATGGTAAACAGAAGGGGTGACAGCAGGGACCCTTGTGGTACGCCGGCGGTGATGTCCCGCTGCGAGGATCTGGTACCGTTGAGCTTGATCTTGAAGGAGCGCTTCTTTAGGTAGGAGGCTACCAGTTGTATGAGAGCTTGTTGTATATTTGCTTCTAGCATCTTACACAGGAGGCCCCTGTGCCACACCTTGTCAAATGCTTTGGAGACGTCCAGGAAAACTGCTGCAGTGGATTGTTTCTTGTTGAAACCTTCAATGTTGTGTTCCACTACTCTCAGGACCTGGTGAACCGTGCTGTGATGTTCCCTGAAGCCAAATTGCTCGTTGGGGATTAGGTTCAATTTTTGGCACGCAACTTTGAGCCGCTTGAGTATAATGCCCCCGGCGAGCTTTCCCAGTGTTGGTGGCAGGCTGATGGGGCGGTAATTTTGTGGGAAGCTCTTTGATTGGCCTGGGTTGTGGAGGACGATGCCATCGGCGCACTTCCATGAGGTTGGAAAATGCCGTAGCCTAAGCATTACGTAAATGATGCCTGTGTAAGCAACAATCGCTTTACGTGGCAAGGATTTGAGAGCCATGTTTGGGATGCCATCTGGACCTGGGGCTTTTCTTGTTTTGAGGGCTGTGATGGAATTGCCCACTTCTTGCGGAGATGCTGGCTCCAGGTGGTGCTGGTCCACCTGGTGAAGGCGACGTCTGACGTTCTGGTGCGTTTGATGTACGTGGTCCAGGTCCACGTCGCGATAATTCGGGCTGCACTGTTGCTCCAGATTGTCTGCAAATGCTTCGGCCTTGTCAGAGCTGGTAAACACCAGCCCGTTTTCGCCATGGATCGGGGACAGGGGTGACGAATTGGTTCGTAACGCTTTGGCCATCCTCCATAGGGAGTTGTCCTGGGTGGCGAGAGATTCTAGCTTGTCTTCCCAGCGTTCGTTTTGGAACTGGTCTAGCTCCATTTTTAGCTCAGTGGCCAAACGGTTTGCTCTCTGGCGGTGGGCTGGGTCCATTGTCCTCTGTGCTTGTCTTCTAGCCCTGTTCTTGTCCCTGATGAGCTCACGTAGGCTCCGGGAGGAATTTTCTTCTTTCTTTCGCTGGCCTAGCGTTTGTGGCAAAACTGATGGAGGCCTGGATGCGGGTTGTGAGGACTTCTACGGCGGATTCCAGGTCTGCAGTCGTTTAGATCACGGTGATGTTTCCAAATGTTTGTTCCAGGTGCTTGGTGAACGCCGGCCACGAGATGTTGGTAACTTCCTTGGCGGGGTCGTTTCCGTCTCCTAGGTGAAGGAGCACCGGGTTATGGTCTGAGTCCAGCTATAGCGGCGATCTGGTGGCGGAGATTCACATCCTTGATAACCACGATGTCCAGCACATCAGGCCTCCCGGTGAAACCGTAGTGCGTCGGTTCGAGTGGTCCATCCACGACGATGCCTTGGTGTTCGACATATGTATGAAGAATACGCCCATTTTGGTTTGCTAGTCCAGGAGGCGTGCTTAGCGTTGAAGTCCCCGGCTATGACTTTGGGGGTGCCGCCTTCAAATAGCAGGTCGAGCTCCTGCTCCAGGAGTTTGTCGTCGTGATGTTCCATGCCCGTAGCTTATATATAATAAGTGTCTTAATTCTAACGGGGACAAATAACCGGCAACGCCATCTCGCTGTGGTGGCCGCACTAAAGTGGAATGCGGGCCTGCCGGTAGTTCGCTATACCTTGGCGTGTTGTGCCTGTTGTGCTCACGGCGTGGTAGGTGGTACTGGTGGTGGCTTGGTTTGTTACATCCTCCCCCTCTGGATCCTTTAGGCGTTCCGACAGAGGGTCCAGGTGCTGGGCTGGTTGATTCTTTCTTGGACGGCCTCGCTTCCGGATGGGGTTCTGAGGTGCTTGGTGTGGGCCGAGAGCTGACGTGTGATATACATCTGCTGGCATGGTTTGTCCAGGGTTGGCGACTTCATAACTGGTAGGTGAACGTTGCTGGATGACTACATATGGCACATCTCGTTTGGGGTCGAACTTGGAAGTTGTACCCTTCACAGCGTTGCTCCTTCTGTCTTCTATGATTCCTTGGTTGAGTATCTCGTCCAGTTCGACCTTAAGGGAAGATTACTTAGCGGGCGCCATTCCTTTAGGCGGAACTGAAATCGGTCCCTGGTGTCGATGCGGTGCCCTGCATATGGGGTTGGCTCTCCCCCTGGTTGGAAGCTGGCCTCGTTATTGGCTAGTTGTTGGGTTACCACCTGCTTCTGTGATGGAATACGCGTTGTGTTTTCGTCATCGCGTAGAGTGCACTGGTCGGTGTGAAGCATTGCGATGTTAAGACGTGCAATGTTTCTTCGCGGTGAATGGGGAAAGATAAATTATTTTGAAAGTGGTGGGGTATCCTCCAGCGGTGTGTAGAATTGAGATACACTACTGCCGAAGATATCGTGTGGGTTTCCCGTTGTTTTGCACGTCGTCGTGCTCGGTTCCGAACAGGAGACGAAGGCGCTTCTCTATGGGGTTGCTGATATTAATAGATTTAGCGACATTTGTATTGTAGTGGGTGATCGGCTCCGGACGGAATTTATAAATCTGCTTTGGCTGGTCGTGAAAGTGCCAGGTTCCATTGGCGTTCCAGCATCTCGTAGAAAATCTATACCTAGCAAGGACTTCGTATTTGCACCAGGTAGTACCTGGTCGAGTGGGGACAATGTGATTGTTTATCCGAATCCGTACTTTGGTGACCAGCGTCTCTTGTAACCTTTGTTGTCCGTCTGCGAGAGTGAGCGCAACCATGAGGAGAGTGAACGTAACTCTCTGTTCTTGGAGCAGCCGATACAGCACAGTGCTAACGATGCTTTTTTTCGCACCGGAGGCGCCTCATGTGGCGTCAAATACTTGAATTTTGACGGGTGTGGCCGTTGTACTTGCAGTACCCACATCTGGGTTCCTTGGACGGTGCGGTTTCATTGTCCTTGCGGTGATATGCCGGTATTGCCAAATCTTCTGTCTTCCTTATTTGTTCCAAAAACCCGTTGAAACTTGTAAATGACGTCCTTGGAATGGCCTGACGGATCTTTTGTTGAGTTAGCCCATATACTATGTTGAACTGCAGCTCTTCATTGGGCATAGCCGTGGGAGAAAGACCTGCGATTAAAGCTCACTTCTCCGAGATAAAAAGTTTCATGGCTTGGTCATCGTGCTGTTCATTATAGAAGATTTCTCTTACAATTGCATGATTAGGACGCATGGGTCCATATTTACTTTGTAGGAGTTCTGTTACTTCCTTCTATGAGCTAACTGTGTTTCGGACACCGTTCCACCACGTTGCGGCGGGTCCTTCCAGAATGAGTTGCAGTCCCTTGATGGCATGAGCATCCGGAATGTTCTCACATTCCTTATAGATTTGGATTGTATCAATGAAAGACCGGACGTTGGTCCGTCCCGAGAAACGAGCGGTGCATCTGGTAAACGATCCTTGAGGCTGCGGTTGAGCAGGACCAGACCGTAGTTCATCCAATATGATCCGTAACTGGTCCATTGCGATTTGAATAGTCTGGGTGCCGGATGCTGCCAAGGACGGTCCTCCACTTGCTGCTGGAGAAATGAGGCTATCGAACTTTTTCAGAGGTGGACTATTTAGCAGTGAAACTAAAAACAATGCAAAATATTAATAAATATGATTTAAAATCAAAATACAGATATATTACAGCAAAAATACAAAGTTATCTATCAATTTGAATTATTTTGGTTACATGTAATAGCTATTTATACAACAAGTGCTAAGCAATAACACTTTTAGCACGAGTTTGCATACAATATTTTTTCTACGACCTTAAATTTTATGTTATTAATACATAAATGTCGATTTAACAAAGCTTTGCATTTATGACAGTTATAATTGATGTCATAATAAAGAGATGGCCTTGACGCGCAGGTGAATGTTTCTAGAGCCAGTACTGTCAGTTATCAGTTATCAAAGGTAATTATAATAGTACTCATCTGACTTTATTTATTACATAACGCTTTAATTATATAAAAAACACTTTACCTCTAACGCAAGAAGTAACTAGAATAACTCTACAACCCCACTTGCAGTTCGAAATTGTAGTTTTATAACCTCACTTCACTTTTAGCACATGGGCTAAAAGTAAACAGCTGATATCATTTTAAACATGCTAAATTATAAAACGTCACTTTTGGTAAAAAATCTAGCGCTAAAAGGCCTACTTTTAGTGGTGGTCGTAGAAAAACGTATTTTAGATGAATGAAAAATGCAGTAACTGAATATAACATCTATTTTGAAAAACTAAAATATTCATATTAAGGTTTATTTTAAAAACATACAATAACGTTTAGGTACTAAGTACATCGTGATCGTTTAAGTTTTAGATAAGGGGCGGCTAGGAAAAACAATCAATAACAAAATTATAATTAATTTGATTGTCAACTTGATAGGTGCATGCTAAATAATAACTGGTAATCATACTATATTATGTCAATTAATGGGGGTGACTCTGTTCGCGTCCGAGGCAGAAAGCTTCACGTGCTCCCTGGGTAAAGCTAAACGAACAGAATATCAGAGACATACAGTGCACATACTTACACTGTAAAGTCTCATACGAAATATATATATATGTCAATTAAACAAAACCTTGGAGTCCGTTATCCATGGCAGCCAACCTTTATATAAACTTGTCTTGATCAAACCGTATGTTATTATTACATTTTATAAATGCAATATGTTTATACATTTTGTATTTTTTCCCTTTTGGGATTCTAAATCTCTATTCACAAACTTTAAAGTGGCACATATTTTAAATCTTATAGATTTCATAAGTAATCCTTTGGGAAATTAGCACATGATAATTAAACTTAATTAATATCATTCTGTTTTTAAGCATTATCCCACTTATGGTTTTAAGCAATTTTTATTGAAATTAATACGAAATATTTGTTCTAATTTGAAAATATATTCACTTATAATACCATGAGTAGTCAAAGTTATGTCGACTATTTTTGCGGTGGTGTCACGAATGTCCATTGCGCTTTGCTACGATTAGGACGAGTGCGATAGCACGAGTCCTAATCCAAAGCGCAATGGACATGGGTAGTGATACCACCGCAAAAATAATCTACTTAACTTTTACTAAGAATGGTATTCGAGGGACTATTTAATGAACCAAACTACTTATTCAAATTAGTTTTCAGTAAATCTAGCAACAAACTACGCAATTTCTATAGTAACAGAACACTAATATTGACTTTTTCTAATAAAAATAGCATTTGTTAAAAATAGTCACTTGAATACCTTCTAGGAAGATATATCCACTGATATTTTTTTGATTAGTCAAGAAACGTCAGAATTCTGGATTTTCATTGGTTACTTTTTGACAGATGACAGGTGAATTGAATAGTCATACAAATTGTCATCAGGCATTTTTAAATTACCAAATGTATCCATATCTTGATGTTTATAAACTTTTATAATGACAAAAAAGATTACCTGGACCCAATTCAGACCTAGTGTCTGCAAAGTCTGCACAAACATTGCAACGTTTTTCTCAACATTTTTTTATTAAATAACCGCAAACATATGTTAAGGCATTTTTTCTGGCAAATCTAAACTTCTGTAATCTGTTTCGTTGACTTTTAATTCAAAATTTTGAAACGGGGATTACTCCTGTTGTATGAATTTCATGTTTTTAATGGCATTTGAGTTTATTCAACTTAAAACCTCATCCAAGTCTTTTATACAATTTGCTCCTTCGGAGTGTTGGAAATAATTTAAAGTAAATAATTTTTTAAAAGATATCTTAAATCGTGTAGGTGTTGGGCTTGCGGAATTTCCTTGCTGAATTCGCAGTGAACCAAATAAATTCTCGAGGCAATCCTGATTAATGCGTCTTGTATACAAAGTAGGAGGTTTACCAAGTTCATCCCAAAGTTGCAAAAATCCCTATATAATCACTTGCCAGCAACATAAACTTTTAATTTGATTTGTCACATTTTTCCCTGCGTGACTGAAGACCTTAACATCTTTAAAAGATATTTCATATTTAAAACACTGATTTGACACTTTGCTTCAATAAATGGCTTATTGTAGTATTTAGCGAAAGTACCTCTGCTTGAATTTAACATGTCAAAAAGTTTGTCCATTGTTTTCAATAAAATCAATTGTGCCTTCTGCAGATAATGGTAATACTCCAAACCTCATGTAGGTGGAAAGACTTGCCACCACCGTTGCACTGACAACTTGACTCGCATATTTTACCTTCACTTTTTGAAAATTATTAGGGTCAATGTGTGCATCAGTAAATTTTGGTGTTAGTTTTATTACCATATTTTTATCCTTGTTATAAAATTCTTCAAGATACTTTTTGTGACTTTCTTTCTAATTAAAAAATATTTGTGTTTAAAAAAATTACCTCTAGTTGCCTTTAAAAGATGAGGGTTTTGTCAAATAAGTAAAATATTTTGTAATCGTCTACAAAAAAGTAGGGAGTTTCGGGAGAAGCGCCAAGTTCTTTTGCATTTAAAAAAAAGTTTGGTCCTATATCAGAAACAAGTGATCTCACCTTATAATCATTTTGAAACAAATGCTTGATAGCATTAAACAATAAATGTTTTAGTTCTTGTCCCGAACAAGTAGTTGCTACAAAAACACATCCAACCTGCTGCTTCCAGTTGGAGTGTATACCCCTAGCCATAAACACTATAGCAAACTATGCAGTTCGATAGGATTTGGAGTTACCTGTTTGTTAAAATCCAATAATTTGGTCTTTGGAAATATAATATAAATTAGTCTTGGGAAAAATTTCATCAATGCATAAAATGCAGTCCCCAGCTTCTTCTCGTAGACCTTACATTTTTAATTTTAGCACAGTAAATAAATGGATTGTATCCTGGGTGTACATTTCAATGATCGGTGCATTTTCTTAGCGTTCTTTGATTGGTAATGTAAAAATTGTTCCCAAAAATCTATAAACCTTTGGCACCAAAAAAGAAATAGTTAATGCAAACTGCTTATATTGACATAAAGTCACTATGTTATTAAGTCATACTTAAATAAGTTTAAAATGCCTATTAAGACATTTAAAAATTATCTGTTGTATACAAATATATTTTAAACAAATGATCCGGTTTTTTGGAGAGGATTGTATATATATATATATATATATATATATATATTTTATGACGTAATGTAAAAAATAAAATTCTTATGGGTGATCCAGTTCATTTGTTGAGCAGTATATTTTAAACCATAAATGCTTGTTTTACTTAGAAACACCTATTTCGTCTTAAATTTAAAATAACTCTATTTTAATAGAAATTAACTACAAACTTATAACGCAGTTTAACGTTAAAATTCCCCACCTGAATAGTGGCTTGCAAAATTTGTTTCGTTTGATGGACGTCTGACAAACGATTATCTTGACAAGGGGGGTTTATGTGTTTCTAAGCAGACAGGATATTTTATGAATCATAGGTCATTGGGATTGCCAACATTCTTTTAGAAAATAGCTACAAATCAAAATAATGTGCATTACAAAATAACTGAAATTGAAAGTTTTAAATTTTCACCAGTTGCTTCAGTGGATGTGGAAAGATCGTTTTCACAATTAAAAATCATATATTGTCTGATAGAAAGCAAGTTTCAACCGCGGAAAACCTAAAATAGACCTTGTAATAAATTGTAATTTCCATAAGGCATAACTTTTTACAAATTGGATGAACCCACGGCATTTTTATCCTTTTTTCCAGTATTTCAGCTTCTTCGCACAGCAAAGAGACAATTAAGGTATCTTCGTCCGAGCTGTCCATTTTATTTATTAAAGCTTCCGAACACAAACAATTCCATGAAATATTCTGTTAACACCAACCCGGTTGTCGACAGAAACGGCTCTCAAGTGCGCGTTAGCACGGCTCTTCGGCTACTCGCCGCGCTTCGGCTCTTCGCCGCGCTGCTCCGCGCGTCGCACAAGTGCGCGTTGGCCTTAATGGTTCGAACGGCGCGGCGCGGCGTCCTTCAGGCAACGAGATTCGAGGATCCTCCCTCGAATTCCTCAGGAACTTGATTCGGGCGAGCAGAACCTCCTCGGCTGGGAGATGTCTGCTTTTTTCAGGTGTGTGCTAGGGTAGCTTCCCCAGCGATGGCGAAGACACAATTTATTTATTCGAAGCACTTTGCACTTTTGCTTCTTATTCGCACAGCATATGCATTCACAGACTCTTTACAATGTTCGCCAACTAGGTACCGGCCTTTAGACGGGCCGCTACCTTCTGCCTTCGAGGGCCTCGACCACCTCTTTTATATCTTGTGCCCCTACCACTAGAGGTATGGAAAATTTTACAAATAATGCTTGCCTGCTACAGTATGAATATGTGGAATTTTAGTGGAACACGAGACGTTTTAGGAAAATAAATAAGTATCTGTTGTTGAAGAAATATAATAATAATTTTCAACGACAAATTGGTGTTAATATTTGTTATGGTAAATTATTAATGGTTACATTAACAGTGAAATTAGAACAACGCTGGATGTTGACCCCAGATGCACACAGTGTTTTAGGTTAGTTTCAATGTTTTTTTCAACCGCAGTACTGGTGGTACTTTGAATGATTTGGTTTTCTGCAGGCACAGCCAGTGTATTGACTTCAGTGAAATGATGGATACCGGATGAGGGCCCCAGAGTGACACCACTTGAACTGGGCCGCAAAATGTTTTGTGCTGCTTCAGTTTTATTTGAGAGGCCTTCCTTGATGCATCTCTCCGCGACACAAGTTGATCGCCAATCCCCGTGCCTTTTAATTTTAGTAATATTGGCCCCAGAATTTGCCAATATCGTGGCTGAGCTCCTGCGAAAACAATGGCCCGTATAGAAGTTAGGATCTTCCAGGATCAGGTAGTCAGCAACTTTAAAAAAAATCGGCGTCAACCCGCAGATTTGCTGGAACGCAAATTGGCATATTTGTTGTAGAGTCCCACATGATCAACTGCCACTTTTCATCATTAATTATGGTGAATGTTCGTGACTGATACGTTTTTGTTTGCGGGATTGTTACTAGAATCATATTGTCCACGTTTATTATGGTTTTAGCCTCAAGTTCATACAACTCACGCCTTCAGCAGGCTCCAGACACTCCCATTATTAATGCAACCTCTGAAGAACAGGGATTAATTTAACAAATAAACTTGATTGCTTACTTTTATCGGGGGCCTCTTGCAAAAATTTGATTACTTGGGATTTTTTAAGTTTGTAACCCACATGTTTTTCTTTGGATTTTTTAGGTTTGTAACCCACATGTTTTTGCTTTAAAAAAGTAATCATTTATTTGTAGTCGTCCACGTCCACATTCTGTTTCGTCAGGAGCGTCGCCTTTATCATTGAGAATATGGACCACAATGTAGGTGGCTTCATTACGTTTGCCAACTGGGATAAATAAGCCACGTTTTCCGAATATGTTGTGATTTTTTTCGATTCACACCATTTAATGAAGTCGTACCGCCGTTCATAAAGGTTGCGCGATTTGGCCTGTAACAACTCATTGGTTGCTGTTTGGGCCGCTTCAAATACTTCAAGCGGGGTGCAATTATCTTCAGATTCCATCTTCAACTTCACAAAAACTCACAAACTCAAGAAAACTGTTGCGTGATTATGGACGCGCCGTGATGTAATTGCCAATAATTTTTGACAGTTCCAGAAAAATGACGAATTACAGTAATAATCAGGTAGCCATGGCGGTGCGTAAAGTAAAATCAAGCCACGTGATTATTTCATTAAGACATTGCTTAAGTGGTTACTATGTTAAAACGGTTATTAGGGAAACGTGTGTGAATCGCTAACTTTTAGCATTGACAGTGAGCTTTCAATAGTCAGTTTTAGAGGTGACCGTAAAAAATAGTATGTGACACTTGTTTTATAAGACTTATTGTCGAACTCGTTGCTTTAGGGCCATTCTCGCTGCGCTCGTCGTATCCTAAACCACCCTCTCGTGCGATGAAACATCGTCTTATAAAACGCGTATCATAATATACTATAGGTACTATACATTTCGGCACAGCACACCATGTGCCACCAAAAGATCATTTGTGCACTCATATTAAATTGATATTTTAAAACCACTAGCACAAAAAACATAACATTCTTATAAGGGGTCCTTAACCGTCACAAGTACAAGTACAAGAAAAAACTAGCTGCATTTTAAGCCGACAAGCCATTCTGTATTTTCTTTGGTGGGGGTGAGTTGAATCCGGTGAAATGAATAACGTACAAACAAGTTTATCTACGACCACCACTAAAAGTAGGCCTTTTAGCGCTAGCTTTTTTCACTAAAAGTGACGTTTTATAGTTTACCGTGTTTAAGTGAAGTTGTAAAATTATTATAGTTACTTCGTGCGTTACAGGTAAAGTGTTTTTGAAATAATTAAAGCGTTATGTAATGAATACAGTCAAATGTGTAGTATTAATAATTACCTTTGATAACTGACTTTGACAGTATTGGTTTCCCAAACATTCGCTTGCGCGCAAAGGCCTTCTCTTTATTATGACATAAATTCTAACTTGTCACAGATGCAAACCTTTGTTAAATCGATATTTATGGATTAACAACAGTAAAATTAAGGTCGGAGATAAAATATTGTATGCAACGCGTGCTGAAAGTCGTTTATGCACGAGACATGAAAATTATGAAACGAAGCCGAAGGCTGAGTTTCATAACATGCCTCGTGCATAAACGTCGACTTTTAGCACTTGTTGCATAAATAGCTATTATATGCACTTGATTCTCCTTCAGTTTCTTGTTAAAGTAAATACAGATGCTTAAAGCACAGCCCTCTTAAACACAAAGGGTGCTCAGAGACTTGGCAACGCCGCATTGGCTATAGGAAGTAGGTCTATCAACATGACGGCCCTTTCTCGTGTGGGGGTGAATAATTTAGAATTTCCAAAACCAAACTGATCCTGAGAACAATTATTGTAAACAAACACCCGTAAAAAAGTTGTTATTCATTGTTTTTTTAATTATACATTAAGAACAACTTTTCAATAACTGTCAAAATCTGTATACTTTACATTAAGTACCACAAATAACCTATTTTACTTAAGTATACGTCTTTTATTATAAATTTAAAATTGAATTGAAAATTTAAAAAAAACTAAGCTTTTCAGCTTTTACAACTTAATATACAATCTAAAATACGCATTGCATTAAATATAAGCCAAACATACTTTCATTGTGTAAAGGTATCTAATTTTCGTTTTTTCGAGTTACGTTTCAAAGACCGTCCACAGTTACTTTTATAATTTTTTTTTGTCTTGTTTGGCATTGTTTTTGTTGTTAACATAATTATTTAGTCCACAGTTACTTTTATAATTTTTTTTGTCTTGTTTGGCATTGTTTTTGTTGTTAACATAATTATTTAGTCCACAGTTACTTTTATAATTTTTTTTGTCTTGTTTGGCATTGTTTTTGTTGTTAACATAATTATTTAGTCCACAGTTACTTTTATAATTTTTTTTGTCTTGTTTGGCATTGTTTTTGTTGTTAACATAATTATTTAATAGTAAATTTGCAAAAACGGAACATGTCATATTAAATATAATTGTATAACTTTCGCCACATTCACAAACATTATGTAACTTTACATCTAAATTGTCAGATTCAACGCTTTTAAAAGTTAATAAGCATAAGAAGTCTTTTTGGCTGTCGCCTAACATGAGAAATTTTCCTTCTAATTCTTTATCATTAACTATAAGTCCTAGTATGGAACACATATGATGAAAAAGTGCGATTACAGTATCACAAGGTACAGAAAGTCCATTTTCTTGAAGGTAGTCAAACTATTTATCGTTAATGCAATTTCCCTTATTATGTACAATTACACATTCACAGTTATTAGATGATATTTTTATTTACTGTGTGTGCTGCATACCCACAGACATATATTTCTGCAGACTCATCAGCATTGAAAAGCGCTAAATAATCTGTATCTAGTATGTGTAGAAAATCACTTCGATTACATTCATCATTGAAACGTTCAGACATTACATTTTGCGTTAGCAGTATTTTTAAACTTTTCGTCCATTAAAAAAAAAGAAAAAGTACCATTTGCTTTTTTGAAAATACGTTTGATACGTATTTTTTTTCTGCGCCGACTTTATCGTGGAAAGATACATTATAATTACACCCTGATAATAATCTGTACATACCAAACAGTGTTTCTAAATATTCGTTAGTAAACTTCTAAGGCAAAAAATATTTTATTGAATTATGCTCAAAGCAATATTTAATTAAGTTTATTAAAACAGTTGTGCTTTGGTGTATTGTATTGTACGTTTCAATTGTTGAGTGCCCATTATTATTTTCTATTTTATGCCACTTTTCTAACCACAGGAAAAATTGTTTTAAAAACTCCATTCTACTATCTGAAAAATCTTGAAAAGGTTTACACCAGTCATTTCGTTTAATAGTGCCTTTTATAACATCTCGGTTATTTACAATATCCCACCACCTTCTTATAATTTCAAGAAATTGTGCAGTGTCTTCAAAACCATCCCAAAAGGGTTGAAGTTGTGGATTTATGAAAAACATCAGCCAAATGTACTTTTTGTCTTTCTAGTCCAGTTGGGTAGACAGATTTATAATTGAATTTGTATACTTTTTAATTAGTGAATGTTTATTATATACCTCATATTTTGAAACTTTGCATATTTTAATGCACCACATTGAAAATCACCATAAACAAACGTTTGGCCAACATTTTTCAAGTTTATCCAATTAATTACACACATAATTTCAACACCACATTGCTGTACAAAGTTTGTAGCATTATTAGTTATAGGAACCATTTCTTGCCCTGTTATGTTATACAGGGTGTTTGGTTCACCGACGTATATCCGAAAGGAGGTGGTAGGTGAGTCGGTTTGGAACTTATTTAACCAAAAATACCTTTATACAAAGTGTCACGGTTTTTATACGTGGCTTACTAGATCAAAGTTTGATATCTAGAGAATACATTTTTGAACTTTAGTCGACTCCATATTTTGTTTTATCACATGTAGAGTGTATCAAGTGATTTTATTTGATAGAACAGATATCAAAGACTACTAAAATAAAAGTTACAAGAAATTAAAAGTTTGCAGTTGTGTCTAATTAAAATTAATCATACTAAAACTGCAGTAATTTAATAAAATCACAAAGTTGGCTTTATCTCAGAAACCGTGACACTTTGTATAAAGGTATTTTTGGTTAAATAAGTTCCAAACCGACTCACCTACCACCTCCTTTCGGATATACGTCAGTGAACCCAACACCCTGTATACTGGTAGAAGTTTAACAATTTCCTTAAAATTTCCAAACGCAGAAATCATAATAGTTAACACAGGTTTTGCCAATTCATTCGGCTTGTTAAATGCAATCCCAATTATACTTTTTGCTCTATAATCTAAGCGACTAGTAATGTAAATTTCATCTAATAAAAGTACAACTACTTTGTCAGTACTAGATAAAGATTTTGCAATATGTGAAACGTAATGTTCATGTAGATGGAGGTGCATGAGGGCATGAGGGAAGCCTATGTCCAGCAGTGGACGACTTAGGGCTGGGAAAGAATGTTCATTATTACTATTATCGTTAGGTGACACATGCATTGAAGCCGATAATTTAAGCTGTCGTTTGAATTCACGTTTCCCTTACTGATACGAGCTCAAGAAGATATATATTGCTAGACAATACTTGTAATTCTCAGATTACAGATTTCTTTAAAACAGACCTGTCCGATATACAGTGACTTTGTATGAACAGTGGCGACAATAGAGTGCATTCTTTTTTATTGGTCGCTCGAATCGGCCGCCATTGAGAGACAAAATTTGTTGATGCGTTTGTTTGTTTATACCAAATCGAGGTTAGCAGGTTAGGTTTTGCGTCAGATTGTGTCAAATTCGTGGTTAGCAGGTTAGATTTTGCGTCAGTTTGTGTCAAAACTGACGCAAAACCTCGAATTTGGCACAGACTTACAGTGCCACCGGCATATTATTTATACGTTGTGTAACCATGACCATTCAAAAACGTTCAATTTATTAAAGTTAGTAGGCCATTGGCCGCCATTTTGTGGCAAATTGTGCCTATTGTTGCCACTGTCTCTATCAAGGCACTGTAGTCCGATATAAGGTACAGTGACTCTATTGGCAACTGAATGCCAGAGCCAGTGTATATAGGAGAGTACCGTCATTCATTGATCCGTGAAAATGCCGCCATTTTTGTTCCCACCAGCAATAAGTGATTGAGTTATGTTTAATATTTTACTTGAAATTGGCAAGACTGTTCTATGTCAAATTCGAGGTTAGCAGGTTATATTTTGCGTCAGTTTGTGTCAAAACTGACGCAAAACCTAACCTGCTAACCTCGAATTTGACATAGACTTACAGTCTTGCCAATTTTAAGTAAAGTTTTGGATTTCCAGCAAACGTCACGTTGACGGAATTGTGCTACAAACCTCAAAGTGACACATATGTCAGAGGAATAAACATGGCGGATGTGGCGGTACTCTCCCATATACATTGGCTCTGCTGAATTAGAGACCCTGTATATAGTTATATAAGAGTTGAGAAAACACAAACGTCAGCGGCCAAATTTTGATCCAAAACATGCATGCGCAGAAATACTGTTTGAAAGTCACTAGATCATTTTATCTAAAAGACGTTTTTAAAATTTCTACTGCTACTTCAAAGCACTCAAAACCTAGCGTGGAGTACTGTTTGTATCAGAAATAAGTAACACGTGTTAAAAAACTGAAATATGTAGGCACATTTCGTATAGCAGATATCTGAACAGGCGTACTTCTTCCCACTGGTTTTCATTAAAATGGATTATTTTTGATATGCTGCTCTTGCTCTTAGCTCTCTGTTTTTAAGATTTTTTTAATAAAATACCTTGTTCAGATGTGTTTTTGCAGCCAATAATACATCAACGCGTCATCAAAACACAAATTATTACATTTCCAGTGACAAGTTTTGACTTCAGTGAACAATTTGTCAAATTTGATTACGGTGAAACTGTTTCTAAGGCAATAAGTATTCAAATATATGACGCGCGTGATCCACCAATCACAATGAATTCCCTCGTTTTTTCAACTCTTATGTACTATATACATGGACTCTATGCTGAATCTGGAGTCCCTGTATATAGGTTATTAAGAGTTGGGCAAACAGCGGGATACATTTTGATTTGTTTGGATCACTTTTTACAAGGCATGTGTGATAAAAGTGTGTTTTTTACATATTTTTTAACATGTTACGACCGATAGATTCACACATGCTAATCTAAATATTAACTAAATTGGCAGTATGTTCCTAATAGTCGCTTCTAGAGATCCTAACAATGACCAGTACTCTGAAAACTCTCCCATCAAAAGCAAGTTAGCAAGATTGGTTCCCCTAACTTCTTTATTCGACATATGTCAAATATCTAATTTGGATCAAAAATGTATGTGAAATCAGGCTGTTTGCCCAACTCTTAGTAAACTATACCGGGTGTCCAGGCTCAAAGTCGAACATAGGCAATTGACATTAGTGCAGTCGGTCGTTCTTCATTAAAAGAAATATTTTTTCTGTAGATAATTTTAACAGACGTTGACAGAAAACACCGATTTACGCCAACTAATTACCAATTTTGTTGACAAATGCTATCGAACTTGAAAATCAAGGCATAGCATATTTAAAAATTACCAAGTTTTAAATTAGTATTTTAAAAGAAAAATCGCATCTTGAATATTATTATTGATATGATTTGATGCGTAATAATTTTATCTTTCCATTGATACCATTACTTTCCCTGTAAGTTGAATTGGCGAGCAGGAATCGGCAAAAACGTTCAATACAATGTTAATCGCCTATGTTCGACTTTGAGAACGGACACCCGGTATACAGGATCTACAGTTGAATCCAAGCGCTACGCCACCATGCGGTAGAATTTTGAACTGTGTCAATAAGGTCGAAATCGGAAAAAAAAATAAAATTATAATATTTCAACAGTAATTAGGTAGGGGAGAACCACGTACCTTGGGACACTTTTTGATTATTGCGGATTGAAAACTCTATTTTCGAAAATATAGGCATTATAAGTAAACAGAACACAAATTAAGTCTTTATTGAACTAAGCTCAACATACAAAAGTGTAAAAAACAAAATAACAAAAAAAACCACTAGCCATCTAACAAAACGTTGCTACTGTCCCAAGGTACGGCATGTAGCACGTACTTTGGGACAGATGAGCATGTACCTTAGGACATGAAAATATATTATCCTAAAATATACTTTTTAGCCATTTAACCAACATTATATGCAGAAAAATCAAGTTCAAACTCAATCTGATTACTTTTCCGATGAGTACTACCAGCAGGCTTAGGATGAGGCAGCTTCATAACTACATCACTTGTGGATATTTCATAAATTTCTTCATTCTCATAAATAAACTTCTTCGTAGATCCTTTAATTCTTTTTAAATATTTTACCTCCAACACATCCATCCTCTTCGATTGCGATAATTTTGGACACGTAGTACCGAACAGATTTTTTCCCTTTTATCTGAACAAGAACATAATCACCTATGTTATGTGACTGTGGCATTTCGTTGTCTTCCTCATCTTCATCAATGCCAAAACTAATGTCGTTTAAGGAATCTGATTATTTTGATGATACTTCAAGACTTTCATCTGAACTAGTGGAATCTTCTTTCACTAAGACTTTCTTGACTTTTAGTTTTTTAGGATTTACCTTGATGGATTTTTTGTTATTCCTAGCCAATTGTTGCATTCCAATTTCATTTTTTTCTGGCGTATCAGTCAAGATACGGCACCTTCCTGGTTTTCTGCCACCTCTGGTTGACTTCCTAGGCTTTGCTTTTGGGTAGGGGCGAATAGATTCTGGTGTTACGTGAATTTTCGATGTGCTAGGTTCGCTAACTGCAATATTCTCAAGGTTTGAGGAACTTGGTACTTCGGCTGTAGGTGTTGTACTACATTGTTCACGTGAATTATTCAGAATTTCGAGTGGCCTATCTGTAACATATGAGGTGAGGAATTCATCATCCGTGAAAATGTTTCTGTTAATTGGGTAAATCCCCGAAACCCTGAAACCAGACTGAATGTTTCCAGGTGTGAATACTAGCGGATATGCCTTTCCCGCACACTCAGCCACATGATAGATCGTCATGGGGGACCCAGCAGAGTTTAGTAGCCATTCATGACAAGCAGTATTATAAAAAAAATTTAATGGGCCAAAAACTGCTCGATCTAATGGCTGCAGCTTGTGACTGGTATGGGGAGGGAACGTTAATAGTATTATACCGCATTCTTTAGCTCTGTCTATAGCTTGTATAGACACATGACTTTCATGATTATCAAGAATCAATAATATTTTATTTTCTGCACTTGATTTCGTGTGTTTAATGAAATGTTCCAGGAATTCTAAAAATGAGCTGGAATTTGACCAACCACTAATTCTGGCACAGCCTATGCTACCAATCGGAGCTCCTTTTAGCATTGGACCCTTAAAATGGACACGAGGGAACACGAACATTAGCGGTATTGAATTCCCTATCACATTAACAGCAGCTATCATGGTAACATTGGATCCCCGCTCTCCAGACGTCATGCTTCCTACTTGCTTAGTTCCTTTAGTGGATATTACTTTTAAAGGAGAATGGACGGTGGACAAGCCAGTCTCATCAAGATTGAAGATTTGGTTAGCTTCGAATTTATGTCTTTCCATTAGCACTTCCAATTTGTCGAAAAAGATACCCACGTTCGTTGTATTGAATGCAGTTGACCTGAAAATATTAGTTGCTTGAGGTTTACGTAAAGACAAATCAGCATTTCTCCGCATAAAAAAGTTACCCAACGCTTTCCAGCTATTTGCTTTTCACCCCAGGAGTCGGGGCATTTTATTTTGTTGGCAATAGCGAAATCGTAGGCCAACTTGCGCACTTCTATTAAAGTTAGTCCGTAATGGATATTTGCAGCTACTTTTAAATAACGTGCAATTTCTATCTCTTGAGCGCCAGTGAAAACTTTTCTTGTGTCGTTTCTTGCTTCATACACCAAAATTTTCATTGAGACCGCTTTTATGTTTTATAATGTGCCTACGTAGCGTCGATTTTGATACGTTACATCTTTCTGCGGCTGTTCTTAGAGTTAACTGGTTTAATAAAACAAGATTTGCGGCCTCAATTATTGCTGCTGCAAGTGGGTTTCCCCTTTTTACGTTACTCTTGCTTCTTGGCATCTAGATAGAAAATATTACAGTAGGATTAATGCAATTATAAAGCTACTAATATCAGATACGTACCTTGGGACATGTCCTGAGGTACGAACTGAAATATGTCCCAATGTACGAATCTTGTGGATATTAGAAAGCAATTAAAATAAATCAAAAATAGGAAGGTTATGAAACATCTCATTGTAAAAAATATACATCAAATTTTGCATTTGAACACATTATTTATAGATATAAACAATAACTAGCCTACCTTCAGATACATACACTTCGATGTCGGATGATAAAAAATTACTCGTGAAAATCAAAAACACAATTTTTAGTTCAACACATGAACACTCTGTATTAGCATCACACAACTAAAGTCAGGTGTCATCTACCATCAGACAGATTAACTACCATGTTTATTTCTGCTAAATATGTACAGCAAGGGTTTAAAGCACAGCTGTCCCGAGGTACGAACTGTCCCGAGGTACGTGGTTCTCCCCTAATTACCGTGAAAATCGCACTTCATATTATTAGACCAATCATGTTTTAATATTTTTAACGTAGTGACCAATTAGAATTTGATTATGCGGAAATTCTT
Organism: Agriotes lineatus; assembly: GCA_940337035.1. Classification (NCBI taxonomy): domain Eukaryota; kingdom Metazoa; phylum Arthropoda; class Insecta; order Coleoptera; family Elateridae; genus Agriotes; species Agriotes lineatus. Next base: position 81,383 of record CALNHX010005760.1, read on the forward strand.
CTACACGTGGTGATTTCCAGAAATCACCACCTGTAAATTTGATGGAAATCATTTATACCTATATAGATATACACAACCAAACTTATATGGAATCACGCAATATTTCCGATGTTATTCAGTATTTCTGACAAATTCCGTATAGAAAGTGAGAAGGACTTTATTATAATGTAGTTTATTAAATTACAAGGAGAAAAAATTACAACAAAGATTTAAGATGAACAAAAACAATAAAAATGCGAAAACTAAAGATGTAGGTAGTTGGTTAAACAAAAGTTAGATACCTTTTTTCGGACATGTTTTTCACTTTAATAGCCCTAATACAAGCTGCAATTCGACGAGGAATGCGCTTTCTAATCAACGTGTCAACTTGTTCATGACGTACGTTTTGCCCATTCCTTTTGGGCGGCTGGAATGAGCTGTTCCTCATTTCCTGGAGCATTTCTTCTAGCCCTAATCCCTTTTTTGACACAGTCCCACACATGCTCAATGGGATTCAGGTCTGGTAAAGAGGCAGGCCATTCTAGAACCGTCACAGCTTCTCTTTCTAGAAATTCTGTAGCAACTCGGCTGGTATGTACAGGGGCATTATCATACATGAAGACGAAATTGTCTCCCACTGCACCTCTCCACAGCCTAACTATTGGTTCTAGCACCAAATCAACGTACCTAGGACCTGTTAAAGTCTGGCCTAGTGGAACCAAAGGAGTTTTATCTCCTATCATGATACTGCCCCAGAACATTACCGTTCCTCCTTTGTATTTTGGAGCAGATCAATTGTTATCACGAGATCACGACATACTTGATGGACAACTTCAAAAACCTTTGTTATTTTCAACAAAACACTTTCGTTATCTTTATCTCTTATCTGCATGAAAAATTTTCATACATTTCGCAATATTAGTAAGAAATACTAGGTGATTCCATATAAGTTTGGTTGTTCTTTAATTATGAACAGAATGGTAAAAAATACAATTTTGGTAAATAACTTTCTCGGAGGCTTTGTCCTTTTCTTATTGTACATTACTGCTCTCGGCCGGTTCTTCATGTCGAAGTCTTTGAATCAGTTTTGCATAATGTTCACTATCAAGTTGAACGTATGGTTTAATTGATGTGATGCTTGAATAACCGCTGATTTTAATTAGTTGCGTTTCACCCACGCCCCTTTTCGCCAAGTGCGAAATGGCAGTCGATCCCGATGAATGATTTGAGATCTTATTTGTTTTCGTATTAAGCCCTATTTCTGTGGCTGCATGTTTGACCCATTTTGCCGTCTCATTCACTCCGACTGGAGAGTTTTTTGTACCATCCTTTAGAATTTTCAGTGTTCCAACTAGGATTTGCAGTGAGAAGTAATCTGTCTGTCATTACACGGGCTGGTCTCTTTAATATAAGTTTTCTAAGCAAACTGAAATACAAAATTGTTTAAAAGTTTTACTTAACATCTTAATTTCTTACCGGAAGGGACAAACATCCGGATTTGCAATATTTGTTGCCAAAAATTTGCTCTGGCTAATCTTCTTTGCACCTCCTTGCCCCGTCTTTGAAAACTAAGGATTGTATTTATAACGCCCTGTGGATTGTCCTGAGTTATCAATTTCTTCTTTAAAATAGTGTATCGGCAGGCCGCACCCTCTCCTACACGCCAGCAGAGTTCATAGGCTGCTATACAATAGAACTCTCTTTGAAGACCCTTAGGAGAATCTTCGTTGTAAAGGAACTGTATTTTTTTATACCCTTCTTCTGTTAGCGAAGAAGAGCTGCGCTTTCTGTTCTCTAGATTGGCTTGAAGTTCTTTTCTTTTGGCATCTCGCGGTTGTCGTGCACGAGTAAATCTTACGTCAGTAAAAGGATCAAATGTAATACCATAATTCTCAAAATATCTGCCAACCAGCTGCTTTGCTACACTGTTCCACAAGACCTTGATAACTGTTTCTTTATAATCAGTATAGTTGGAGCAAAGATATTTCGGACGCCTCAGCCTACTACTTAAAGGTTAATGAGCATGGCAGGTGGGATTATGTTGTACACACGACAATCCCTTTGTAATAGTTCACAAGCAAATCCATATCCTTAAAATCGAAATGCGGCTACGGAAACGCAATGTTTGTTAGTGTTTAAAAACTTATTATTTTTATTTAACAACATTGTTAATAAAAAAAGATACAATCAAGAAAGACAAAAAATTATAGAAAATATGTATATGCAACAAATAACTACAGTTTATTGATTGATATATACAAAAAACAACAATTATGAGTACAATATATAAATTAATTTTCGTTATCGCTATCACATGGCCAATCGTCACTATCGCTGTCTCTTAAATTAATAATTAATTCTGGAATATCAATAAATTTAAAAAATTGGTCTTCAATGCCAATCACATGCCGAACACAGTTTTTCCAGCTATTTACATGAATTTTATTAACTTCTTCTTTAATTATTTCTATCATTTTCTCACTAAACTTGGGGCATTGGTTACGTTTTCGAATGTGTGTTTTTAATTCTGCCCATATCATTTCTATAGGATTCATACAACAATGATATGGTGGCAATCTTAAAACTCTATGGCCTAGTTCTGTAGCTATGGTGTCTACTACATATTTTTTAGAGAACTTCTTAATGGACAACACTTCCAGTAATTGATTCTTATTGTAAGTTTCTTGAAAATACATGTTGTTCTTGTAAAGAAAATCTGTAGTTTCTGCTTTAGTAGAATTACTATTTGGCACTTTTTCAGCAAGCCTTGAGTGATAACTGGCGTTGTCCATAACGATCACACTATTAGGTGGCAAATTTGGTAACAGCTTATTTGAAAACCACGACTCAAACACATCTGAATTCATGTCTTCATGGTAGTCCAATCGACAGTCTCTTATATTTTTCGCAGATAATAGGAGACCATCGTTCACCCATCCCATCTCAGAGCCTACATGTAAAATTATAATACGTTTTCCTCTTGAAGGTGGAATGTCTAATTGGCATTTCCGAGAATTATCTGTCCATCCTTTTTGAACCACATCATGTGTGTCATACCAAGTTTCATCCAAGTAAAATATCGGTCTCTGTTCTTCCCGAAACTTTTTTATCTGTTGTAAGTATTCGCATCGCCATTTTCTAATCCGCGGAGATTCCATTATTTGTTGTCTTTTATCTATCTTCTTATAGCGAAATCCCATATTTTTTAGCGATGTCCTTAATGTCGTCATTGAACAATTTATACCCATGTCACCAATGATCGTATCATGAATAGTTTTAATTGTTGGCACCACATTAGTTTTATACATGTCATAAACTACGCCGCGTATTGCATGTTCATTAGGCTTTGTTAATATTTTGTGACACCCATAATCAGAACGCCGTTTACGTGGCAGCGCTTGATTTTTCGCAATTTGAAAAACAGTACTTTTTGGCACTTTAGTTAAAAACGCAGTTCTTCTCACAACATTGCTTTCTCCTTCAGAAATTAGTGCGTTGTATACATTCAAGACTATGTTTTTCGCATCGTCGGATAAAAAATGCATTGATCGCTGGCTTGGTCTCTCTCCCGCATCATCAACTTCTTCTAACTCATCACATGGAGCAGCGACTTCTTCAACTTCATCCTCAATTTCATTAGTATCCCATGGTCTCCACATATTCCACAAAATACAACACAACACAAATACTAGATGATAATTAACGTGCGTCAAAGTATAACAGCAACGTTATTATTAAATTTGGGAAGTAAAGACAAGTCAAGTGATTTATATAATTTATCTTTCATTCTAATTACTGGAAGGGATGTAGTTGTAAATACATACTTTAATGCCAATATGACGCGACGAAACATTAAATGTCGATTTCTCTTATCTAGGAATGTCATTTGAGCAAAAATAATTTATTCCTGAATCAGGGCATAATCGCATAATGTGTTTATTTACCTAGTAAAATTAATTTTGTCATTCAATATTATTAGATAATTAAATATAAATTAAGTAGAAACTTCACTACAAAACGAAATAAATACCACCTTGGAAATATTCCCACCTTTGCGTATACCTGGCACGACTTAAGCGGACTAACAATAGTAAACTCATTTGCGGTTTAACTTTTAAAGCTCGCTCTGTCCGAAGTATTTTTGCGTCTACTATACTATAACGGCTTGAAAGTCTTCGTTATATTTACATTTAATTTAGGTAATAAAACACATGTCTCTATGTGACGGAGTAAAAAACCAAACTGTTTATTTACATTAAGTAACCAAGTAATGGTCGCCAAGACTGCATGTAGCAGTACGCCACATTACACCCCCCGCAAATAATTAGTTTTTGCTTGCTATACAGAAAAGCTATATATAATTTTCAAGAAATTAAACTGTGGCAGCGCAGCGGTGAAGCGTAACCTGATAAATCTGGTGTGACACGCACACAACTTCCTTTTACAGTGATCTTATAATTAGTCAAAAATTTGATTTTTAATTTTTAAGCATTTGTCAAACATTTTCAAAAATTACGAATTTTACAGAAACCGTACAAAATAGAGCGTTAGTTGAAGAGAAAAAAAGAAAAATCACAAGAGTAAACAAATACTTCCGATTATGTTATTTTCTTCAAAAGCTTGCTGTCGCATCTAGATAGTGCACAAAAGTTATATGTATATATGAAGTTTCAACGTCATACTTTTTTTCGTTTTTAGGATATTCTGTTCACAGACACACAAACACACAGACAGACCAATAAACAAATACCTGGTTTTTGGGTTCAGGGGACTCTAAAACGTGAAAATCTGTTGAAAACTCAATTTCAAATTTTTGGTGTGAATCCAATACTTCCTTTATTGTAAAAGGAAGTAAAAACTCAGAGAAAAAGGCGGCACAAGGCAAAAAACAGAACCTGCATCAAACAAATAGACAAATAATAAAAAACGTCAAAAGGTTAGCCAGGAAATTATTCAACTATTATAAATTCGTCATCATTCCCTGAGCTAAAGCGTTTTTGACAAAAGGCAGCTTAGGCCAAACGAATTCCCCAACACTTACATATACACACGCGAATCGACGCCGGCCAAACAACCATCCGCGGCTGTAGCCGCAGCCGGGTAACATATTATCTCCAAACACCGAACTACACACACGCACACATACAACTGAAGGCAACTTAGCTTTGTATGACAGGTCGAATGTTGCAGGATATCCTGAAGGAAGGGGTTCAAAGGTAGACCAGGTATATCTGGTTGCTGTTTCTTTGAAGTGGCTTGAATTAGGATAGGTCTGGGGCTGCTTGTGATGATTCAGGTCTGCTGCTCGCTGCTTGTGTTGGATCCATAACGGGGGGAGTTGTTCAGATGGTTGTTTAGTTGATTGACGTTGGAATCATGAGAAAATCACATCGGGGTCACCAAATTATAACGGCTTGAAAGTCTTCGTTATATTTACATTTAATTTAGGAAATAAAACACATGTGATGGAGTAAAAAACCAAACTGTTTATTTACATTAAGTAACCAACTAATGGTCGCCAAGGCTGCATGTAGCAGTACGCTACAGTACCTATGGTTGCCAACGTTAAAAAATTAATTACTTTGTTTTTAGTGTTTTTACTATAACATCGCTTTTTGTCTATTACGATACGCAAACGAGTATCGTAATAGCCTCAGTACGAATGCAAAGTAGATAATAGTTATTTACTATACAAGTGGGATAAGAGAATCATTAATCTACGTGTGCGTAAGTTACAAACGAGTGCGTAGCACGGGTTACGAAAGCACAGAAGTATATTAATGGTGCATTATCACACATGTTGCTGGGGAATGAAACCCCGCCTGCTTACGACGGCTGTGTCCAAACACATGTATTGTACAAAATTTTATCTATAACTGCCCAAAATTGAAAAAAGTGCATTAATAGAAATGTAAGATCTGTTATTTTCAAAAACATTTTAGTAGGAAAATGCCATTATGTTATTAATTTGACACTATTTCAGTTAAGTAATGAAGCCAATACACCACTCAGTTAGGTAATGAAGCCATTACATTACTCAGTCGTGTAATGAGCTTCATTACCTAACGGAAATAGTGTCAAATGAGTGACGTAATGAGTTACTTATCCCACTGGTATAGATAACGATATTTAAAATGGCATAAGGAACAGCGTTTAATTTTTAAAGAAATTTAATTGTAAATTTGTAGATTTTATACAGTGTGTCCAAGATAAGGAGGGCCAGTATGGGGATCTCGGTAATGGTAAGAGATACAAATTTGGTTAAATGGGAAGAAAGTTGCGCAATTAAAGGACTAAAAAAATGACGTCTAGAAATCCTTAATATGATTTTTCGTTTTTGAATTATCTCAAAAAAACCGAATTTTTTGATTTTCTTTTTTATGTTTTTCTGGCGTTAATATTAAAGTTAGAGCGAAACTGATTAAACTTCTTTATAGCAAATTTTAATGGAATTAATGATTACGTTATCAATTTTTTTATCCGACGTTTCTTCTTCGAGAAACCATCATCAACTTCATTTTTTTAAATACGGTTCTGGTTTTTTTATTCCAAATTTGCAAAGCCCTTGTTACTCTGAATTCAACAATGTGCCACATATTATGGTTTAATTACGTTTCGAGCTTTTTTCTGATCATTATCAGAAAATTTTTTCGATACGGACCTGCATTTCTCATAATTTTGTAAAAATAAGTTCATACAGTAAGTTAGGCCTTTTTACATGCCGTTAAAATATTGAAATGCACATCTTAATGTCATAATTCTGATACATTAATTTAATAAGCAACCAATAACTATTAACAATAAACAACAAATAAATGAACAAAAGATAGGCAGAAAGAATGAGAAAACGAGCCTTGAAACAATGGAATAGGTATTTAACGTTTTGAAATAGTAGAAGAACTTAGAAGATTGGTTCTTGAAGCCTTTCAAAGTATAACGCCAGTAGTGCTGAATAATGTTTTAGATTCTACAGTTAGATGTTATTTATGCATAGAGAATGATGGCAACCTTTTTGAATACCTTCTGTAAATTTAATACCTATTAAATGGTTTCGATGTTCTTTTTGTTATTCTTTCTGTCTATCTTTTGTTCATTTCTTTTTTGTTTATTGTTAATAGTTATTGGTTGGTTATTAAATTAATGTATCAGAATTATGACATTATGATGTGCATTTTAATATTTTAACGGCATGTAAAAAGACCTAACTTACTGTATGAACTTATTTTTACAAAATTATGAGAAATGCAGGTCCGTATCGAAAAAAAATTCTGATAATGATCAGAAAAAAAGCTCGAAACGTAATTAAACCATAATATGTGGCACATTGTTGAATTTAGAGTAACAAGGGCTTTGCAAATTTGGCATCAAAAAACCAGGACCGTATTTAAAAAAATGAAGTTGATGATGATTTCTCGAAGACGAAACGTCGGATAAAAAAATTGATAACGTAATCATTAAGTCCACTAAAAGTTGCTATAAAGAAGTTTAATCAGTTTCGCTCTAACTTTAATATTAACGCCAGAAAAAAATAAAAAATAAAATCCAAAAATTCGGTTTTTTTGAGATAATTCAAAAACGAAAAATTATATCAAGAATTTCTAAACGTCATTTTTTTAGTCCTTTAATTGCGCAACTTTCTTTCCATTTAACCAAATTTGTATCTCTTACCATTACCGAAATCCCCATACTGGCCCTCCTTATCTTGGACACACTGTATAATGTTGTTGCTTCGCAAGTATACTTATGTATGTCCTTATGTTTATAGAAAGTATTTTCAATCTTATATTCGTGTAGTCTGCATATCTCAATCAGTCCGTCACATTTGAGGTCTCCTATAACAATGCCTTCATGGTTTCTGTTTATCGTTATTTACTCTGTATATTCCTACTATCATTATTATTTGTTCGTACATTTCTATCACGAGCTTTATAAACCTTTCTTGAATTTGGTCCCATGATTGATTTTTAATGGCAATTGATACTCGGAGTTGTGCTCTTTTATATTTGTTAACTCCACTTCAAATATGCAAGTACTTCCCTATATTGTCTCTGAATGATGCCATTTTTAACAATGGCCTATTATGAGATGTTTTATCGGACTTTTTCCACTGTCTCGGGTGTTTATCACACGAACTTTCGGGAGTTTTGGTCTACTCCCGTCCTCAGGTGAATGAACTCCTGGTTAGTCCTGAGAAGGACTGATTTTTATACGTCCTTTTACGTACACTCGTGCCTACCCCGGGGTTTGAACCCGGGACAACTGATCGCTGTGATAACGAGTCTGTCACTCTGACACTAGGCCACCAGCGCTGTTATATATTTTAGTTATAAACTTATATACATATGTTACCGCTGTATGCGCAGTAGACTATCTTTGTAATTCTCTGTGCAGTAGTGGGATCCATTTGTGCGCTAGCCTGGCTAATTGGTTTTTCTGCCAGCGCTCTGTATGTAGCTTCTTTCAGCTTCTTACGGAACCTGTTTTCCTCTTTAGCTACAATTGATGCGTTATCCCATTGTATGTGGTGGTCTTCGTTCCAAAAGTGTTCTGCGATTTGGATTTGATGATTTCGCCCTTTCTAATATATTTGCGGTGTTCCGATAACTCACTCGTAGGGGTCGTTTTGTTTCTCCTATGTATTGTCTTCCACACTCTCACGGTACGCTGTAGATACAGTTCTTTGATCTCTGATCTTCGTTCTGAGGCTTGGTATGCCCTATCGTGCCTCTCCCAGTTGTTGTGGACTTGAAGGCAGTTCTTATGTTGAATTTGTTTCCGATTCTTCTGTTTGTCAGAAACTCCTCGGATGTATGGTATTACGGCCACGGTTGTCGGTTCCGTTTTCTTGTCCTCTGCCGGTGTTGTATTTCTGTCCATCTCTTTTAGAGTTTGATTTAGAGTTCTTTTTAGGTAGCCATTAGTTTGCGGAACTTCAGTAATTATCTCAATTACCCGTTTAAGGTCTTCTTCCTCCGAGCATATGATCTTGGTTCGGCTATATAGGCATTCCGCAACACCACGTTTCACGCTATTGTGGTGGTTAGACTCGTAGTGTAGGTATCTCCCCGTTTTAGTCCAGTCAGTATGGGCTTTTGCCCTACAAAAGGTGGAGTAGAAACGATTTTTATATATGTTGTTCAGGTCGGGATCGTAATGAAAAATCCAAGTTTTAGACTTTAGGAGGGGCGCCGCACGAACCGCCATCTTGGATTAAAGGTGCTAAAAACTGGTTTTTTCCAAATAACTCCGCAACGATTGATCCTACGTCAAAAAAGTCTTATTCAAAGTTAAAGACGTTTATTGTCTATAACTATTTTTTGTAAGTCTATACAGCTGCGGTAATGAACATTTCTCTAAAAAATAGTGTAATTTCTCATTTTTTAAATTTGTTCTTGTATTATTTCTGGCTATTCGTTACTTAGTTATAATAATTCGATGGACGTAAACTCATTTTAGTGATGTTTAATGTTCGCGATTATATATACTTTTTTTTTAATTTTAGACGGTCCCGGTCGGTAGATGTTGACGTCTTCATGAGAGTCTTCATCCTCAATGTTATTTTCGAAGTCGTTGCCCCTGAGACTCGGGACTTCCATTTATGGAATGTCTTCAACTTCGTCCCCACTTTCGATGCGAACTTCTGGTACTTTTTCGCATGGTTGGCCATTACAGAATCCACCCAGAATAGAGCACTTCATCTCACTTCTCCTGTAGCCATACGCTTCGCCGCATCTTTTTTTGCAATTGCATGAAATTAATTTTAATGAGGTCTCGGGTGCTGCATTCTCTGTCATTGTTACTGGAGTGCCAACTTTCCAGCCCCAGTCTTGTGCATTTTCTTCGATTCCATACCACTGTTGGACCTGGTGATACGTCCTAAATGTATGACACCGTGCAGCGCCCTTCGTTGGTGGTAAATAAGCAAGATCAAATGTGTTTCTTGCACTTACATTTGTTGTTAACGGACTTCTTCCAAGGTGTTTCCTTCCATGTCGCCACTATACAAAGCCACGAGAAAGCGTGCTCCAGCATCTGCGGTATCATCTGGTTTGACATCGTGATGTTTGAATATGCCTATAGTGTCATTGAGTGTTGTGCTTTTCTGGACAAGCGAACAAAATTTTGTTTTTTCTTGGTTGTAGACAGATGACGTTGTGTCTCAGCCACTAAACGCATAGAGAAACAGAATGTTCTCATATGCTTTTTCATATATAAAACTATTTTCAGAATACACTCTTTCAACAATTTTGCCTCTCCCAGGTTTGCGAAGCTAGATGTTGTTAATGCCTTCAGCAGAACTAGAAGATCAACGTCTTCTCCAATGACGAAAACAGCATTAAATGTTGAGCACAAAGAAATCGCCGTGTTTACAATCAACACATCAGCATCTTCTTCATCCTGCTAAACTGTAATATAGTAATGTTCGAATGTTTTTTTCAGCATCGAAATCAGACGAACTTTATTCTTTTCGTTTGCTAGAAATCGTTCTAATCGTTCTTGGGAAACTAGAACCGGCGTTGTTTCATCGAAAATAACATCCGCAGACATCTGCTTTTTCGATCGGCGAAATCTTTCTGCAGTCTTGGTATTTTTTTTTTGCTACCATCAAACGGATATCCATCGAAAACAACGACTGCCATGTGCGAGTTTAGGTGACTTATAGTTGCATTCATAAGTTAAGAACTATTTCATAGCTATACTAGATGAAAATAATTTCTGATCATACTTTGTATTTCTCTATAGAACGTTAATTTGATGTATAAAAGTTGTTCGTACAAAATGAACCAACAAAAATAAAGTTTAACGATATTTTGGAGAAATGTTCAACTTTCAGCCGCTGTAAGTCGTTACATATTACACTTACAACAAAAATTAATATACAAAAAATGTCAAGAATCGTGTCTTCTTTAACTTTATATTGGACTTTTTTGACGTTGGATTCGCCGTTGCGGAGCTATTTGGAAAACACCAGCTTCTAGCACCTTTAATCCAAGGTGGCGACTCGCGCGGCCCCCCTCCAAGGTCTAAAACTTGGATTTTTCATCAGGATCCCGACCTGAAGAACTTATATAAAAACCGTTTCTACTCCACCTTTTGTTGAGCAAAGGCCTTTTTTTGTCCCTACAGATTGGACTATTTGGGTTGGTTTTCAATATACCGTTGTTTGTACCGTGTCACCATTTTTCTGGACTAGTAGATACGTCTAGGTATGGGAGTTTGCCTTCCGATTCTATTTCCATCGTGAACTTAGTTGATCGGGCTTGATTATTGAGATGTTCCAGGAAGCCGTCCGGTGTCTCTCTTCCATGGGGACATATCACGAACGTATCATCTACGTATCGCAGCAATAGACTAAGCTTGTTCTCATATTGAGATATAGCTCGTTCCTCAAAGTCTTCCATGTAGATGTCACTGACTACTGGAGATAGTGGAGATCGCATGGCTACTCCGAACTCTTATTGGTAGAACTGCACGTCTGCTTGGAAGTATATGGTCTTAATGCAGATCGTTACTAGCTCTATGATTGTATCTACCTGTGGATCTGTGCGTTCGGCAAGTGTGTCATCCAATTCCAGCCTATTTCGGATGATTGCTAGTGCATCATCTGTCGGCACATTTGTGAAGCCGCTTACTATGTCAAAGCTCACCATGATGTCATTCGGAGCTATGTGAGTTTGTTTGATCTTGTCTACAGTGTTCAGTATCTTTCACTACGGACGTTGTTTTGGTCACTAGTGGGAATATTATTGCTAACAGGAACTTTGATAGAGGATGGCATGGTGAATTTATGGAACTAACTATCGGTCTTAGAGGTATTCCCTCTTTGTTTTTCTTGGGTACACCGTATAAGTGAGGCGGTTTACTGTAATGCGGAGTAAGTTTCATTCTCTGAAAGTTTGAGAACACCTCTTTGTCTTTATACAACGTCTGGTATATTTTCCATTCAAACTTCGGTGTTGGGTCTGTGGGAAGTTTCTTCTATTATCCCTCGTTGATCAGGACTTGGATTTTCTCTGAGTAGGTGTTTGAATCCATGATCACTGTTGCATTGGATTTGTCTGCAGGTAGTATCTTGATGATAGCTTCGTTTTTGAGAACTTTGATCGCTCTAATTTCCGCTCTGGTGTGATTGGAATTAATTCTTTTTTATGGCACAAGGGGTTCTCTTGCTCTCCATCGATCCTCTTCTGGCTTTAGGCTTGCTGCTGTTTCCTCAACGGCGGTTATGAGGTCGAATTTCGGAATATACTTTAGCGTTACGGCGTAGTTTAGCCCCTTCTCTAGTACGGACTTTTCAGTTTCATCCAGCTGTCTGCTGGATATATTTATGACGGTCTTTCCTCTAGTTTTTGCTGGTTTCTTGTTCTTGATTAATTGATCTAGCTTTCGTAGGTGTACCTGTTTTTGTTTTTCCCCAACGTTACTGTAACTTAACTTTGTAGCCGCGTCTATCCTCACAAAGTCTTCTTGGCTGACCGTGTTTCTTATGGTGGTGTGAAGGTCTTCGATTTGCACTTTGAGTTGTTTTTTAGAGAACCGGTGATAGTTAATTTGTTCTCTAATTGGTGATTCACTCGCTCTTCTCGCAATCCGGGCTGCTCGTTGGCTGTTTATCGGAACCGTTAGAAGTAGTCCTTTCAGTCATTTTAACTAAAGAGTGTCCGTTGTTAGTCACTAGTGAGAGCAAAATGGAATAGTCAAGTGCAAGTGTAATATAGCAAGACTTTGATAAATAGTGGATTATTTTTACTGCAGCTAAATTTTGAATATGTTTTGATATCAATTTGACCAGACATAATTTTGGCATTAATAATATAATTATTAATGACGAAATTATGTCAGAAAAAACTGCAATAAACACGAGAAATTTAGCAATAATAAAAATAGTAGCTAATTTATCAAGGTCATGTTATATTTGGGAAAATTATTTCTTGAGCGCTATGCAATATATTAATCCTAAAAATAATTGACGTCGCTACATGGTTTTAGGTGTTAAATAAAATTGTTGATGAATATCGAGTATCATGCGAAATAATAATAATATCGGGTGTTCATTTAAATTTGACGTCGCAGTTGGCGCTGAAAAGTTCATTGTGAACATATCACAAAGCATTCAAATGCAAACGCTTAAAACTAACGTTAAAACATTACATTTCCATCAGCTGGTAATAACTTAACTGTAATTTATGGAAATAAAAAAAGAATTCATAAAAAATTATTAAAATATTCACCGCCTTTGCTCATGCACGCTCGAACTCTGACGTTTATTAACACATTCGAATTGTTATTAATTACATTAATTTTCTCCAATATTCTGTGCCGCAGTTCATTTAAATCATGTATTGGTTGCTGGAAAATGCAACCACAGAAAGAAATCGCATGGCGTGAGGTCGCAAGATCTGGCAGGATAAGGTATTGGTGTGTTTCGACTAATAATCCGTCTGTCGAAAAAATCTCATATCATATTTAAGGTATCATGTGTTGTGTGCGCAGTGGAAAAAGCCAAACCTGAGTTTATTGTCATGAAGCTCTCCGAAAAAGGTTCATAAAAGCTCTTCTCCATACCTTTCTGCAATCAAAGTGCTTGAAAAAAATCTTCGTTGATTTTTCAACAAGTACATACTTTTGTCTTACTTCTACCTTCATAAAAGTATGATCCAATTTTTCTACGCCTTGAAATAGCCGCCCAGGCTCCTATTTTTGAGGATGAAGAGATATCTCTACCGTAAAATGATGTTTCTCCGAACTCATGCTTTGAAAATTAATGTATCCATCTAAATAAAACCAGGCCGCGTCCGTGAAAAAAGTGTTCTCAAATAAGTTGTCATTGGGGGTATTTAGGAACCACTGACAATATTCGGCACGCTGTGGATAATCAGCTTCGTGTAATTATTGTATAAACTGTAAACGGTAGGGATGGAGTGGATGATTTCTTTAATATTTTGTGGCAGATTCCAACTGCCAAATGAACTTGTTGAGACAAATGACGTAGAGAGGTTCGAAGGGCATCTTCCTCAATCTGTCTTACATTTTCAATTACTTCTACCGTTCTTCTCGGAGGATGACGGCTGCCTTCTTTGCGTGAAACGGATCCAGTCCAACGAAAAACGTCAACGCAGTGATTCAAAGAACAACGAAGAGTGTTATAATGCAACGCAAGGTTTGGAAATTCCTACCGAAGCTCGTCAAAACAATCATGGATTTACTACTGCCATAGGATTCGATTTTATGTTCTTGTAGCACAACCATTTTGATTGAAGAGGTTACATTACCAAACAAATAACTGACACGTAGAGATTACAGAATACATCTGTCTGTCTAGAGAAGCTGATATTCCGTAAAGAAAGATTCTGTTTTAGTTAAAATTATTAAAACAAACTGTACTGTACTTACGTAGATATTTCATTAACGGAATACACAATTTACTAAATGACAACAAACACAACGTGACATTCGGTTGAAACAGCTGATATGAACTCTTCAGCGCCGACTTCGACGTCAAATTTAAGTAAACGTTATTTACTTTTTTAGGGAATTGGTTCAATGGGTGGCTGTTTTTCCACCAATCCCCGATTTCATCTACATAAAAGCGACACGATAAGAAATGAACAATTAATCATTAATTATACGTAATTAAGTCCTAAAACCTAAGTAACAGCTTCTGTTGATTTTTAAAATGAAATAAGTCAACTTGACTCTAATGTATATCAGAAAGTGTTTCAAAAGGAGCAGTGAATGTTATGGTCCGGGTGTTGCAGCAAAGACTGCCTCATGTACTATCCAGGATTCCCAGTTCTCATAAATTGGTCTATTAATAATGGGGGGAGTATATTATATAACTTTGGGCACACATATGAGAAGCTACTTTTAAATTCAACTAACGGGTGTCCCGCGGCAAATTTCATTTTTAAACTTGAAATAATTTTTTTATTTCTTCAAGTATTTTATTGAAACAAATTGCAAAATAAGCCTCAATCTTTGGGAAATTATTTGTGAAACAGCACATCCGCCAAATGACGCCCCTCACGTCGTACCACTTCTTCCAAACAAACTTGAAAATTGCGCATCACACGCATAAGCATAGCACGTTTAATTCCACGAATTTCTCGGGTGATGTTCCGCTTTAACACATCCACAGTGGGTGCTGCATTCTAGTAGACTTTTGATTTGAGACCGGGGGGGGAGGGGATTTAGAGTCCCTCTCTTAGAAATGATGCTATTCGGGAAAAGTTGGCGAAGCCATTACGATATTCGCGGTAGGAGGAGTAGCCCTATCTTGCATAAATTAGATATCTTGACCTCTGTTAAACATTATCCGACGACGAAGAGAAGGCCACAGAAAGTTACTGATCATTTCCAGGTATCGTTCTGACTTTTCCCGAATCGCATAATTTTTAAGAGAGGGACTCTAAATTGGCCTCCGCGAAGCTCTGATTTAACTCCTTTGGACTTTTTGTTGTGGGGATATCTCAAATCAAAAGTCTACGAGAATGTACCAGCCACTGTGGATGTGTTAAAGCAGAACATCACCCGCAAAATTCATAGAATTACACGTGCTATGCTTATGCGTGTGATGCGCAATTTTCAAGTTTGTTTGGAAGAAGCGGCGGTACAACGTGAAGGGCGTTATTTGGTGGATGTGCTGTTTCACAAATAATTTCCTAAAGCTTGAGGTTTATTTTGTAATTTTTTTCAAGTTTAAAAATGAAATTTGCCGCGGCACACCCGTTACTTATGAAAACGAAGGCAAAATATTAGAAAAAGAGGTAGCTGCGCAGGAATTCTCCAATCATTTTAATTCAATATATGGTCTACAATCAACATAAAATTATGATCTGAAATTTCACCAGTTAGAATTAAATGATAATCTGGAAATTATGACATTCAACACTATTAGTTTGGACGAAATAAAAAGCGCGGCCAAAAAATTCAAACCAAAAAAGTCAGCGTGTCCTGATGGCATTCCCCCTCAAAGCCTGTGCGGATATCCTAGCTTATCCACTGCAAATAATTTTTAATCTTTCAATAAAAACTAATACGTTTCCCATTGCCTGGAAAATTGCCAAATTAACTCCAGTACACAAATCTGGAGATGTACATAACATTAAGAATTACCGACCGATTTCGATATTATCTGGAAAATGTTTTGAACATATTTTGTACAATAGATTATATCAGCATGTAAAAAATGTAATTGCTACGGAACAGCATGATTTATGGGCGGAATATCTGTACAAACTAACTTATCAATTTTTGCTGACTATGTGGCAGAGTCATTTGATAATTTTAATCAAGTAGATGTGGTTTATACAGATTTTGCGAAGGCGTTTGATCGTGTTGATCATGATCTCCTATTAAAAGGATTAGCTGAATGTAACTTATCAACGCATACTCTTCATTTTTTTTCATCGTACTTGGAAAATAGAAAGCAACGGGTATATGCGCATGGATAAAAATCGGAGTGCTTTGGAATGTCATCAAGTGTACCGCAAGGCAGTAACCTTGGTCCACTTTTATTTCTTATTTTTATAAATAGCCTTCCTAAATTAGTGCAATATAGTAAATGCTTACCTTTTGCAGATGATTTTAAATTATTTTTAACGATACGTACTCTAAACGATGTAAAGTATTGTAACGATCCTGGGGCCAGGCCGTCGTCCCAGATATATGACTCAGCGTCCCGTGCGAAGCGTGAGTCAGCCTGACAGATGGTCACATTCCAGAACGACCTTGCAGCCGAGTCGCGGGCGACGGGTGAGTCAGCCGTCGGGGATGACCTCGGGATGACTCATGCGTGCGTGCGTCGACACTTCCAGAAGGGATCATCCGGCGATATATAAATAAGCGCGGCGAACATAACAGGACAGTTCTCATCCAAACTCGAAGCTCGTAAACTGCAATATAAATGAACCTGTGTGTACATATCTCTAGTGAAATAAATAACGCGTGAATAACAAATAAATATTAGCATATAAATCATTAATGTTAAGTCGTAAATAAATAAATAAAGTATATCTGTTGTTAGAATTAGTTCCTGTATTTATAAATAATGTGTGTTCCGCGTTTAATAGTTGCTTTGTAAATAGTTAAGATAAATCGTTGTAAATAAATGTTTAATACAAGAAGCGTCGTATAATTTTTAAATAGCCCAAAACGTAAAACGTAACAGTTGCGTCAGGTGTCGGGATATACCAGGGGCTATAAAAAAATTATTGGACATACATTAAATAAATTGATTAAGAAGTACCGATAAATAAATTGAAGTGTGTGTATTGTAAACGTCTGTAATGAGATCCCAAAGCAGCAAGATGGAAGCCCAATTAAGCCAACTTTTCCAGCTGATCCAAGCCGGCCAAAAGCAGGCAGAAAAGGCGCAAGAAGTACTTAAGGGAGAGCTGAAAGCCGCGCAAGAGGATCTTAAAGAAGTACTGAAGGAAGACCGGAAAGCCGCGCTAGATGATCTTAAATATAGGCTTAAGAGTTAAGATAAATCGTTGTAAATAAATGTTTAATACAAGAAGCGTCGTATAAGTGATGCGTTACTTCTTGACTAACATCCAATTATTTCTGAATATATAATGAATAGAGTGGCACTGGATAGGATTACATCAACAACAAATTTAGGCGTACATTTTTTCGAAAATCTAAAGTTTGATATACACCTTGATAAAACTGTTAAAAGTTGTATGCGAAATTTAGGATTTATTATGAGAAGCTGCAAAGAATTTATTAATCTCAAGGCTCGAAAGATCCTTTTTGATACTCTGATACGGTCTAAACTAACTGGAGTATGCTATTGTAGTATGGGATCCTGGAGCTGTGACTTACTCAAAAGCTCTAGAAACAGTACAAAATAAATTTATACCGTATTTGTACTACAAAAAATATGGAAGATATCCAGAATATGATTCGTATCAGAGTATTAGAATTGAATTTGAAATGCTTAAATTAGTACAACGCAATGTTTTCCTACAAATTATGGCATAATAAAACAGATTCAGTAGAGCTTCTATCAAAATATGTATTATATGTGCCCTTTTATAGATCAAGAACTAAAACGTTGTTTTACACAAAATGTAGAACGGATATTCGAAAATCGCCTCCTATTATAAGGATGTGTTTATGTTACAACAAATTAACATTACAAAATGAGAAGCTGGACATTTTTAACACTAATGAAAATAAATTTAGGCAGGAGTTATATAAGACGGTTAGAATGTACCCTGGTGTGTGCACCTTTGAATAATGACTGGTATTAAAATATTGTGTTTAAATTCAATAAGTTGCCATTCGTATTGTTTTGTTTTGTATTTTTGCATTTATTTATTTATTTATTTACACATAAAAGTACACCACAGGATCAAAGATCCCAAATGGCACTGACCAAAAATATAACACTAACAATTACATAAATTAGACAAGACAAGATAACAATAGTGAAATATAGATAAATAAGACAAGCTTATTTTAAAACTGAAGTCAGCCGGCTCTTCAAGACACTGTAGCTAACTGCAAAGATGTCCAACTCGCTGAAATTATTGTTGTAGTTGTGAACAGCCCGATCAGAAATAGAATTAAGCCCGTAATTGGTACGGTGGAATCTTTCGTGAAAAAGCAATGTTCTTCGATTATGCCTCGGACAAACACGTAAGTACATTCGGGCTAGTAACTCCTCACAGTCAAAGATTCCATTCACTAATTTGTACCAAAAATACAATAGTGCATGTTTTCGCGTAACATCCAGGCTAACATACCCTACCAATAACAATCTTATTGGATGAGGAACATTTTCTACGGGAAATTTGAGCTTAAATAATAGATATTTAACATATTTAGATTGTACCCTTTCAATCTTATTAACATGATTGGAGTAACTTGGTGCCCATATAACACTATTATATTCGAGAACACTGCGCACTAAACAGTTGTAAAGCGTTTTTAAGGCCTGAATATTAGTTACATGCTTAGTGTTTCTCTTGATAAAACCCAGCATTCTGAAACCTTTTATGACAATATTATCAACATGATACGTAAAAGTTAAATTTTTATCAAAAATTATCCCTAAATCTGAAATAGTGAACTCCCACTTTAAAACAGTATTATCGATATGATAGTCATAAGTAATAGAATTTTGACATCTGTAGAACCTCATTACTTTACATTTTGTTGCATTTAAATTTAAAAAGTTTTCATTACAGTAACTTATTAGCTTGTTCAATTCAGACTGCACAATTAGACAATCCCTATAAGACTGCATAACATAGTAAAATTTAAGGTCGTCGGCATAGAGTAGACAGGAGACAGAGAGAACATCATTTATAAATAGCACGAATAAAACTGGACCAATATGTGAGCCCTGCGGAACACCCGAACTGACGTTAATTGCACGTGACACAGCACTACCAATAACAACACGTTGAACACGATTCTCCAAATATGATGTTATCCACTGCAGATAGTTACCCACTATTTCTATTTCTTCCAGCTTTTTGATTAGTAAGGTGTGACAGACACTGTCAAAAGCCTTGGATAAGTCATTATATACAACATCAATTTGGCGACCCATTTCTACATTGCTAACTAGGAAATCTTGGTAGACGGCAAGATTGGTAGCAGTTGAACGACCCTTGAAGAATCCATGTTGTTCCTTTGCTATGAGGTGTTTAAAACATGAGAAAATTTCGTCAGTGATAATAGATTCTAACACTTTCGGGATTGCTGATAGCAGAGAGATTCCTCTGTAATGTTTTACGTCAGTTTTTGACCCTGATTTATAAATTGGGAAGAAAGTAGAGCGCTTCCAGCGAAGGAGCCACCATCAAAT